>JAAAKG020059656.1:0-17911 GCA_010014905.2 Druon quercuslanigerum | reverse complement strand
CTTTAATTTTTAAATATGGGAACTAATTTCGATCTTGAGACTGGCTTGGTCGGTGCATTTGAGTGTCACATGCCCTTTAATCTAATTTATTATGATTTGAAGTGAATAACTTACCTTGTTGCCCCATGATCCTCGTTCTGGTAGATCGTCCAGATTTGTTTTAACATTAGATTGAAGGCACTGGATTGCCTCTAAACTGAAATCTGTCTCTTTTCTAGTAGTGGACACCATTAAAGCTGGTTCCGAAAAAAGAGCTTTAAGCTCTTGTACCGGATTCACAGGATTTTGCGGAAGAGGGCTTGTTGACCTGTGTACCCGAGGTCGTCCAGCTGAGTCACTCGAAGGCATAATTTTCAAATGAAAGTAATATAACAGTATCCACGTGTATCACGTCATTCTATCTGCAGCCAACACTTCCTAAACAGTAAAGAATTCCGAATTAAGGTATCTACGACATATTGTTATATCAATTGTTATACGCGGGGTTCGATGAAGATTCCACTGAATTATGGAGAATTCAAGTGACTTCAAATGAATTTAAATGATTTAGTGCCATTTCAAGATAATTCAAGTGAATCCATGCGATTTCACCTGGCTTTATTTAAATTCAAATTTTTGTAGATATTCCAGAAGATTTTTGGATATTTCAGGAAATTTGAAGTGACTTCAGGAGAATTCTAAAGACTTCAAGTGAATTCATTTGATTTCCATTAACTTCACCTTAATTCACGTGACCTAATGTGAATTCAAATGACTTCAAAAACTTCAGGAGATTTAAAGTGACTTCAGAAGACTTCCAGTGACTCTAAGTAAATTCCTATGAATTCAAATGACTTCAGATATTTCCGCATACGTCATATATTTCAGGGAACTTCAGGATGTTTCACTACAAGTGTACACCAGACTTCACCAGTTGTAAACCTCTCGTTGTGGCATCTATAACAGTGTGGTCCGAAAATGCATTGCAAATATTTTTTATATTCCAGAGGGCAACAATCCACTTCCTGTCCCCTCTCATTTTTCGGGGAAAATACTTTTTTTAATCAAATAAATTTTTACGGCATTTTCACGGAGAGTCGATTATTCTTAACGAAATTAGCTTTATTAGATTGGATTAGGTGAGAAATTGATGATTTTATATCAGTTCCTAAACACGGCGTAACATGATTTTAAAAAAGTGATATAAAATTTAAAAAAACTCTTTAATGTTTATTTATCAATCCAAAAGAATACTTAGTCGTTTTGCAGTGTGCAGCGTTGAACGAAAATGTCTGTTCATAATAAAAATTAAACGCCAAGAATATAAGTCAGAACTGACTTACAGCCACGAATTAGGCTTGCCATTACATCATTTTTGGTTTCCTGTTTGATATTTCTGATAGCCGAACATAACCACAGAAAAAGCTGCTTCTAAGCTATTACTTAGTTCTATGAAATCGTGAAAGCAACATCTTGACAGAAGCAACCATCTCCGATAAAAACCCTTGCAAATGGTATAGTAGCTCCTTAATAACGAAAATATGGACCCAAAAAGAGTTACATAGTAAATAAAACAATAAAGAAACAAAAAAATAAAATAATCATAAATAAAATAAACAATAATAAATAAATGCAAATAAACCGCATTTCCGAAATCTGGCCTTTATGACTCGGGATCCTTCATTTATTACTTTTCTTCTCACAAGTCAGAAAATCTGAAAAAAACATTTTTTCTCCGTGGACATGGACGTTTTAACCTAGGCCTAAATATGCATCTGAAGTCTAAACCTAAACCATGCTTATGCCCGCCAGCGAGGAACAAATATGACCCTACCTTCGAATTAATTCTGAATAAGGGACCGTACTTAAATTACGTAACAGCTTGAGGAGGGGGGGGGGGGTTCAGACACACTGTGTAAATTTGTTACAGTTCCATTGTTAAAGAGGGGGGAGGGGTTCTGGAGACAGCCGAAAATGCGTTACATAATTTAAGTACGGCCCCTAAGCTGAATTGTTGTTTTATAACTTCCAGGTGGGATGCTAAGCCACCACAAAAATTTTAGCAATTTTCAGCCTTGTAGATTTTTTATAATAATGCAAAATAGCAGTCGAAATAAAATTTTTGTAGTTTTTCATGACAACGGTAAATTTTCTGAAAAAAGGATTTATAGCAAAATCTTCGGCACGTTATTCTGCACAAATTAGGTCCTTTAGACTTTTTTGTGTTTTTGTTAACCCTTTATTTAAAAAGGACGTGAATAATGACTTTTGACAAAACTATTTTTGCCTCATTAAATATTAATTTTTGGCGCCAACGAACCTGCATTATGTCAATAAGCATTTCTTGAGGTTACTACTACCTCATATAAAGAAAGTTTTCATAAATTAATTATCACTTTAGTTAATACATTTTTTTCGTCCATGTTAGTACACTTAAGTTGGTGCCTGAGGGTAGGGACTTAGTAAGGCGCTTGCTTGACATGTGTACAAGATAACTGCAAAGTTTAAATAATTAAAAATAATTTTATATTATTAAAATGTAGGCTTTAATGAACCTATGTCAAATTTCCTCGAATTCTCCTAACTCTTACACTTGCTCGTGGCTAATAATGATGGGCCGGTACTGTCTCTATTTTTTGCCTGCGATACAGAAATATTTTGAGAGTTTTCGTTTTAAAGATGTATTTCTTCCAATATTTTGTGTTCATCTTTGCTCCAGTTATATTGGTTTTCTTTAAACAATAATGTTTTCAACGAGAAAAAAAATTAATAGAACAGATTTTTCTGATCCACTCTTTAAAGAAGTACCCTCGGTACGTAGCAAGTCAGTTGAGAGAACACTTCGATTTGCTGTTGGCTCACCCAGTCACAGTTACAAAATTGACCGCGTTGCGTGTGAGAACGCGTATTCTTTAAAATTCGCGGAAAACTGAAGCACGTGGAACGGATGCGACGTTGCGACACCTTCAGTTTGCTGACGTCAGAAGCAGATATGGATTTTGGATAACATTCTATATATGTGACGCGCTCCGAGAAAAGGGCCCTTAGCAGCCAAAAATCGATTTTCAGATTATGAGCATTTATTATTAATCGAAACTAGCTCTTTCGATTGACGAAGTCAGAAAAATGTCCCGTGTAATATGTAATATAAAAAAAGACTTTTTATTTGGGCGTTCAGACCAACGATCGAGTTTTCTCTCTCGCCACTCACACATCTACAGCATGAATATTGACATTTGACACAGACGCTAACCCTAACGTGATGTGTGTGGTGAAAAGAGAGAGGAATATCGGAAGAGTCTATCAGCTCCTCGCAACTTCTCCTTCTCCTATAAAATCGACGAAAGTCCACTAAGGGCCCTTTTCTCGGAGCGCGTCACATATGTCAGAAGCATTTCAGTATTTTTGTCATTCTTCAAACTTGTTATATACTATGAAGCTCTGAAAGTTTTCAAATAATTAACCAGAGCTTTAGTACATTTTAATACAACTGTCATACAAATATCAAAAGATTCTAATTTGTAATTCTATTACGGGAGGAACTCCCTTAACCGTTAAAGCGATATCATTATTTACAATTTTTACTTAAATTGACGATAATTTTATATAAGACTTAATAAATTTTTCAAAACCTGTGCAAAAATCTGGATCTATATGAATTATTCTTATTAATAAAAGTAGGCCCAAGTGTCATAAATGCTGTGGAATATATTTGGATCAGAATTTTCATACTACATCGATTTTCTTTTTTCCAATTTTTAACACTGAAATTGGATATTACATTGAATAGATCTTTCACGAATTCTGTGCATAAATTTGGATTTAAATTAATTAAGTTTACCTCTCAAAATGTACCCAAGAGTCATAAATGCTGAGAACTGCATTTTGATCACTTTTTACTACTGTATCCATTTTTTCCTTTACAATTTTGAAATGAAATTTACTAACATTAAATATTACATTGAATATACCTTTCTGAAGATCTGTGCAAGACTCTATATATAAATTGATTATCCTTACGCCGGAAAATACACCAAAGAGTCATAGATGCTCAGAAATGCATTTCGATCACTTTTTAATACTGCGTCCATTTTCTTCTTCATAATTTTTAACTAAAATTTACTGAAATGCGGTGTTCGGAATTGACTGTCATATTTTATTAAGTAAATTGTTTTCTTTTAATTGCCCCCATTTCACGTTGACTGTTCCATTTAGATTCTAATTTTAAATATTTACATTTTAATGGAATTCTAATTTTTAAGTGTTATCGATTTCTTCTTTTATCCTTATTCCTCTATCGTTGAATCATATGTCTTCAATGAGTGCGAACTTTGTGTACCTTCTACAAGTAAATCTCAGTCGTCGTCCGAACGTTAAATTGAGAACTTATCTCGTCGTTTCGGTAGACACGTTCAAAATAATAATTCTGTATCCTAATTCAATAATGTATCACGTTTAATTTATTTAAATATATTAACTTAATTTGTAGAGCAATTTTTAATAATGAAAAATTGTGTTGGATTCTTCATATAAGTGACCCGTCCTTCAATGTTTTTGTCGTTATAAAAGTTAAAAAACATTACGTACTTTCTGGATAGTTCGCGAGTGCAATTAACATATATGCATCGTGATACAATGACATCAAAACATTATCTAATCAGTGAAATCACTCAGGATTATTCGGAGGGACAAAAGAGAATTTTTGTGAATTGCCTAGTGAAGTTCAAAGTATACAGGAATAAAAAA
Source organism: Druon quercuslanigerum (assembly GCA_010014905.2). NCBI lineage: Eukaryota > Metazoa > Arthropoda > Insecta > Hymenoptera > Cynipidae > Druon > Druon quercuslanigerum. The sequence goes on along the minus strand of JAAAKG020059656.1, from coordinate 13,186 downwards.
AGCTCCATCCAATTCACATACGCAGTGAGGAAGCCTAAAGGGTAGTAATCAATATTTAATTCTTATCCTTTTTGGTTTCGGCAGTTTGTTCTCAACAAATGTATCAGGCTTCGAGTCAGTGTCGTAATCTCTCGGCACGCGTATAACCTTGTCAACTGACTACTGTTTACTACTGCCGATCACACCGGACTATTCGTGTATTTTGAGTGAAATTAATGCAATAACTCTCGTTAATTAACTTCACTTATATTTCGCAACGATTGTGGTGACTCATAGAATTAATTCATTCTTTTCTGAATTAACACTAAAAGCTTTCGAGTCAGAGATTTCGATCACATTACCTATATTTTTTTTTTAAACTATGATTAGCAGCAATTCGTGTTTGTGTATGAGTCTCGAGTCAACAAATACACTTCGTAGAATTGCATTAATAAACTTTCGGCACGACGATTCAAACATTTTATTACCTGTGAGAACATTAAGACATTTCTTTTGAACTTTTAACTAATTTCATTATTTGTCGTGTCAGTACAAGTTTGGTCGTTTAAAATGTCTAAAACGCAGGCTGAGATATGCCTTCTTGAGCAAGTGAAACTTGCTGGCCCAATGAAGAATTCGTTCTAATCTGTTCTAATAGTACTAACACTCCGAATGCTTCGAGCACGATTAGAGACGCTCGAAACAAATTACTTGAATTTTCAGAAACAGCATGTTGACTTGTTGAATGCACCTTTGGAGAAAGAAGTCACATATTTTAAGGATAACATTTTTAGCGAAACAGAAGAGTGGTATCTAATTCTTCAATGAGCATTAACCAGCATGTTGTATCATCTTTTGCAAGGTCATTTCCGAAAATTACTTTACCAACTTTCTTTGGGAATTATACTTCAAAGGTTTTGGGAGAAACAAGAGGTTCCACCAAAGACCATATTGACATCTGAGGAACAGGAGTGTGAGGATTTCTTCGTGTCAACTCATTCACGCACTCCAGAAGGATGATTTGTTGTTCGTCTTACTATGAAGCAAAACATTTCATCATTTGGCAATTCTTTTCGGCCAGCCTTCCAGATGCTTAACACTAAATAAAGCGCATGGAACGTCGCCTCGCGAGTAGCGCTTCCTTCTTAAAGGCCTATGAGGAATTTCTAAAGGAATACGAAAGTCTTGGCCACATGGTGCCTAGCACTGAGTCTTCTATTCCTCGTGATTATTCTCGCTCCTTCCACCTTCCACATCACGGAGTATGGCGTCAATCCAGCGCTACTACGGATCTCAGAAGGCTGAAGCTGGAATTTCACTCAATGAATGCTTGAACACTGGAGCTACACTTTTCCCAAATCTAGTCGACATTGTGCCTCGTTAGAGATGTTTTCGCATAGCTCTATGTGCTGACGTAGAGAAAATGTATTGACAAATCCAGGTACACAGAGAAGGATCTTCAACTGATCCTGTGGAGAAGATTACCAAATGATTCAGTTGGAACGTCTCGTCTTGCGCTGTTACTTACAGTCTGTCTTGCGCTCCTTTTCTTGCACTTCGTTTCGTTCAACAACTCGCCTTTGATGAAGGTGAAAATTATCCAAAAGCAGCAGAAGTTGTACATCGAGGAATTTACGTGGACGCAGATAACTTCAAGGAGGCAATTTCTTTACAGAATCAGTCACATCGATTTTTCACAGCAAGCGGCTTTTCACTTCGAAAATGGATGTCAAGTGAGTCTGATCTACTAGAAAGAATTCTACATGAACTTCAAGCTTCGTCTCAGCCTTTTCCATTAGCATTCCAGCAATTGTTTCATATTCTGGGCCTCTCTTGGAATACTCAACGAAATGTGATAACTTTCGACGTTCAGTTACCAGCCTGTCCAGATGTGATCACAAAACCTACCGTTTTAAGTCTAATAGCTCAACTGTTCGATTCACTGTAATGGTTGTGTCCATTTGTAACAACAGCCAAGATCCTTATTCAAACTCTCTGGCTTTTAAAGATCGACTAGGACGATCCTCTTCCGAACGAGATTCGCCAACGTTGGCTTGCATATCGTGACAGCCTTCGTGACATATCCTCAATTGTAGTACCTCGTTGGATACAATTTAGTTCATCTTATGATTCCTATGAGCTGCATGGATTCTCCGATGCTTAGGAGAGAGCCTTCGCCGCAGCAGTTTATCTTCTTGTGATTTCTATTCTGATACTAAGGTCGCTCCTTGTTGTTCGACTTATACAAAACGTTAAGCAAGCATTTTTGTTGGATGTTCCAATTCATCTACGGTGCGATTAAACAGTCACGCTAGCCTGGATTCACGGACATCCTACAAAATGGAAGACCCTCATAGCCAATAGAGTTTCTGAAATCCAAACCACTCTAACGTCAGCTGATTGTGCTTCAAGAGGTCTCTCACCCAAGGAGCTATCATCATTTTCTGTTTGGTGGCAAGACCCCAATTGGTTGATGTTTTCCGAACTTTGGCCATGAATTCCAACCTCAGTTAATCTTGAAGTAGACTCAGAAGAGCGAACATTAAAAGTTCATACTTCTAGCTGTGTTCCAAATATGTGAATGCTTCTCAATCGCTACTATTCTTTGGATAAACTTCTATTCAATCCTGTTGCAATCCTGTTCTAAGTCATCATTCCTTTCACCTTCAGAACTTAAAAAAGCTCGCCTAGATTGGATTCAACAAGAACAGCAGTTTTATTTTGAAGCAGACTGATGAGACACATCCTTTCATTCTCAGCTCTGATTCAACTTTGACGACACTTCTTATTGATCATCATCATCGACGTTGTCTTCATGGTGGTGTCCAGCTAACTCTTGGAACCTTGAAGCAAACTTACTGGGTTCTAGGTGGTCTATCAGTTATGAGGGCCTTCGTTCATCGGTGTTCACTATGCCTACGGCATCGAGCCGTAAAGCCTCAGCAGTTGATGGCAGACTTACCAGTAATTCGCTCTACTCCGAGTCGACCATTTATACATGCTGGCGTCGATTATGCTGGACCTATTTACTTGCGAACAACTAAGAGTGGTGCTTACCGATCATATAAAGGCTACATCGCAGTCTTCGTTTGCTTATCTACTTCAGCTATCCACTTAGAAGCTGTCTGGCACTATACGGCTTATGCCTTTCTAGCTGCCTACTTCAGATTCATTTCTCGGCGTGGCATTCGCGTTACTTTGACCAGCGATCAAGGTAAAAACTTCGTTGGAGCGGACGTCAAGCTCAGAGCGATGTTTTCAGTAGCTTCAAAGGAGTCAACCCTTTTAGCTTCGTGTCTCGCTTTGTACGGCACAGAGTGGCGATATAATCCACCAGGTGCGCCGCACTTTGGGAGAATTTGGGAAGCGACAGTAAAGTCAGCATAACACCACCTTCGGCGAGTCATCGGGTGTACTACCCTCACATATGTAGAAATTAGCACTTTTCTGGTTCAAGTAGAGGCCTGTTTGAATTGAAGACCTCTTCAATCCATGTCCGATGACCCTGATGATCTTACGGCTCTTGAAGCAGGTCATTTTTTGATTGAAGAACCTCTCAACAGTATCCCTGAGCCAAGTTACATTGAAATTGCCTCAAATCGCTTATCTCGACGGCAATTGTTACAACAAATGCGCCAGAGTTTTGGCAAAGTTGGTCTTCGGACTACCTAAAAGAGCTTCAACCTCGATCGAAGTGGAGGACTCCTTATCCGTCACTTGAAGTTGGTGATCTCACTTTTATCCGTGATGAAAATTCACTACCAACAAAGTGGCCTTTAGGTCGTATCGTTTTGCTTCATCCCGGTTCTGATGGTCATGTACGCGTTGTATTTCTTCGCAGTGCATGTGGTTTGTTTAAGCGCCCTATCGTAAAATTGTGTCTTTTGCCAAACACTAGAGACAAAGTTGAGATATTGTCTCGAAGTATCGTATAAATCCTTTTCAGTTATGTTATTTGAATAAATTTTAACGAAAGTTTTAACTACTTATTTGTTCGATCGTCGTTATAAAATTGTAATCAGTTTTAGTCCTGAATTTTTTTTTAATCATCAAATAGCTTTTTTTTAATGATCTGTGTGAACCTTTTATCTAATTTTGTCTCAACAACGCGGGCGGAATGTTCGTAATTGACTGTCATATTTATTAAGTAAATTGTTTTCTTTTAATTTCACTCATTTCACATCGACGTTTCCATTTGTATTCTAATTTTACATATTTAAATTTTAATGGAATTCTAATTTTAAAGTGTTATCAATTTCTTCTTTTATCCTTCTTCCTCTTCGTTGAATCATATTATTTTTAAGGATAACACTAATTAATTTAAACCTAGGTTTTTGGCAAAGACCTTTCGAAAGGTCTATTCAGCGTCATAATGAATTTCAGTAAATTTCAGCTAAAAATTGTGAAGAAGCAAAAACCTCTATACCACCATCAAGGGTCAGCTGGACGACGTACAGGCACGCCACGAGATCGGTTTCACCTCAATTGGACTTTCGGCATCAGCATCGGCCTCCGGTGTCCGGGGGTCAAACAGATTACCGAGGATTTCACTGTCTTAGTTCAGCGAGCGAAAACAGGACGTTGGGAAACTATTCTTCCTCAAGTCGTGCGTCCAGGGGAAGCGCAGGAAGCGGTGAACAGCATCTTGATCACCGGACCCAACTACGTGACAGCTCGGGCCGCTCTGGAGTCTCGCTATGATCAGCGACGGGGCCAAGTACACGATCACATTAAGGCGATATTCCGTATGACGGGCTCTAAAGAAAGAGTCATAAACAGGGACTCAGCGGCTCCTGGATGAGCTGGAACGACACCGCAGTCAACTCGCTTCCCTCGGCCGCCCTGTCACACAAGGGGGCGATTGGTTTGTTAAAGCAGAAACCCTTAACGTGGATTACAACACAAGACCCGGTTGGGAACAAAAGATCAGCCGAGCCGAGAAGAACACGGCCCTGGCCGCGCAGCACTTTCCGACGTATGACCAGCTCAACACCTTCCTTCATCAGTGATGTCTAAAGCTGCAGTCGATCAACGCAGCAGCTCCTCCACGATCAAAGATCTACCGCGATCCTAAACTGGCTCCCATGCCTTGAAGAGCTATGTAAAGACTGTCGCCGAAATCTATCCCTACCCCGATTGCTCAGAGCCACACTAATTTGGTTACAGCGAGACCTTCATAGGTTCTTCCGTGCCAATGCGCAAAGGTCTGGTCATCAGACTCAGGCTCTGCTTCAATTGCCTAAACGGTAATCATAGCGCACGGAATTGCCCATAGCAGTCGATATGCAGAACGTGTGGTGGCCATCACTACACATTGATCCAAAAAAGAAAGTTCCTAGGAAATGGACATCGTTCTCGGTGCCAATGTCTATGGCCGGCTTCTTCTCTCTGGCGCTCTGCATCATGGCGAGCTGATCACTCAACAGACGGTCTTCGGCTGGACACGCATCAGTACTGTACTAGTAAACAGGCCAACAATAGAACTCATGGCTGTATGGACACAGACGATGTGCCACAAGAGACTATTCGAGCTCGTGCAGCGCTTCTGTTCACTGGAGAAAGTATCTCGAGTCTCACGCATGTCCATGGAAGCTGCTGAATCAGCGCTTATTCACTTAAGGACATAGTCGTGACGCAAGTGGACGATACATCGTGCCTCTCCGCCTCAAGGCGGCAGGGGCCACTTGTCTGTGGGAGAGCCTCGCCGATGCGGACAGCCCCAAGAAATGTGGCGTAGCGGAAATGGATTGGTGTCTTGTCGAGGGAACCCTTGCTCAGCAGGGCATTACCTGGCGATTCATCCCGTCTTCTGCTCCCCAATTTGGTCGAATTTGGGACGCGAAAGTCAAGTCAATTCTGCGAAATCCCATCTGCGACAAGTCGCTTGAAGCTGCAAGATCACGTTCGAGGAGTTATCCGCGCTACTTGTCAAAATCGAGAAAGTGCTAAACTGCAGATCACTCACGACGCTGACCGGCCACCCAGACGACATCTAGGACCTGACGCCCGCTGACTTTCACTCCGGCAGACCGCTGACCTTTATGCCACGGCCGTCCATGGCAGACACACCCTTGTATCACGTGACGCACTGGACCTTGGTCAAAGGTCAACGCGACCACTTCTGGCCGCTGGAACCGTGAGTATTTGAACAGTCTCCAACAGAGGACAAAGTGAAACAGGCCTCGCTCAAACCTCACGGTCGGCGACATATTCATCATCATAGACCCTCCCCTCATAAAGCCCAATGGAACCTGGCCTCACGGGAGGATCACTGCAGTCCATGCTGGGCCAGACGATCTCGTCCGTGTAGCCACGGTGCGTACAGCGAATAATTCCTACATCCGACCAATCACGAAACTCTTGAAACTGCCGGTGAAAGCACAAGAACAGAACACCGAGACCGCTCATCAAGATCAAGACTCAAGGCTCGCTGACTAGCAACAGGAAAACCAACCGCCCACGGCGGACGGCGATCCACTCATCGACGCACCTAACTAAGGAGGTGGCCTCTCTTTGATTTCGTTCAAGGAACGAAGCGGGCGGAATGTTGCATTCAGCTATTCGTATGGGCCCTCATCGACGGATTCGGGGTCCACCAAGCGCTCTCGGCCATCTCCTCTCCTACCTTACCTCTTGAACCGTTCGCTCTCTCCGAGGAGAGATTAGATAACCTTAGTACGATTGTAGCATCTGTAGCGACAACATATCAATAATGTGATTTCTTATCTCGAAACACTGTTTCAATTTATTCCGAGAACTTCAGTCCAACAATTCAATTGCAGTAAATTTGAGAAAAAAATACAATGCAGGTAATTGATATTGGAGCGAAGGTGTAGGTGAAAATGTTTTCATTTTTGCAGACTTCTGATCTTTTATATATATTTAATGTTTTATAAATAAAATTGCCGCTAAAGAATATTTTTGTCAGCTGCTTTGAAACAAAATATAAATATTACAATGTAAAAAGTTGACTATCTGTAGAGACTTTTTATATGAAGTAACTTATTATTTTTTCAAGAAAAATTTTCTAACCTAAACATAAAGAATATAAGAGATGAACTACTGTGCTAGACTGTACTCAAATAAACTAAGAAAGAGTCAATATAAATTTTTCGGTCTCATCCATGAAAATCTTGGACGCCTGGTCCTTCGCAAGGCCTGGAATGAATGTACAAGATTTACGACATCGTACTATTTCTATTGCTACGCCAGATTGGGAGCCACGCGGAAATGTATGAGTTCGGAGTTTTTGAAAAAAATTGACATATGTTCATTAGACCTTACTATTTAATGATAAAAAATTAAGGAAAATTATTAAAACTCTGATAATATTAAGCCTGTAAATGGATGAATAAAATTGACTAACTAAGGTGATAATTAATTTATCGAAATAGTCTTTATATGAGGTAGTAGCTTATGGACATCATTTGGGTTCATTGGCATCATTGGCATCAAAAATGATTATTTATAATAGGGTCAATAAACATTTTCCGAAGTCTGCTCAATACCCTCGACGATCCACCTTATACGAGTTATCCGCATTTTATTGCACTTGCGCTTTCCAAAGACTATTTCACCTATTGTAGCGCCGTTTTCAAAAATCCAAGCGGCGATCAATTCCCTTAATTCCGAAAGAATTTTCGCCAGCGTCATTGGATGCAAACCTGTCTCTCTGCAAATGATTGAAGATGGATCTTTTAAAATCCAGCAAATTATCACTTGTAGGAGAATTTCTATCTTTATATGGGCGACGCTGAAGGAAGTTCCATCTCTTTCAGTCTTCTTCTTTCTGCAATCCCGTTTGCCACATTAGTATATGAGGCCTTTACTGTTCCCATTTTTTTAATGAGAATTTTCTCCGCACTGCTCGCAAAATCGAGTTTTTTGTAGAAGCTCCAAAAAACAAGGAAGTTTATTAGACCGGTCACTCCTAGCTCTTTGTTGAAATCCCACAAACTTTTCAGAAATTCCATTCTTAAACTTTACTAAGACGACAGACTTGACTGACGATGCGTGATAAACTGGATTACTAATCTTTTAAACTGAATTGCCTACCTGTAAAGATCGATATAGTTTATGGGAGAAGAGGTGGAGGGTAATAAGGAATTAGAACGTTTTGAAAATATTTCTTGCAAAAGGTCTGCAATAGGATTGTTTCATCACTTTATATAAAATAATTTTCAAATAGATTATTAAAAACTTAACTGAAAATTATTTTATTATTTTGATTATTATTATTAATTATTTTTAACAACAGAAATAACGACAGCGGCCAATTATAGAACCGAATGTTTGAAATGGAACTAAGTGATTGACGCACACTCTGTTTGCCTAGTCGGCACTATAAACCAGTCGCCACTAATACTAATGTATACTCCAATAAGAAAATAAAAAATATACTTTCAATTACGAATAATTAATGTATCAACAGCAAGAAAGGAATTTTTTACAAATCAAAATTAATTTATAATAAAAAATTGATTCAGTGTCCACAAGTCATGAAATTTTAACCAAACTGTTCAATGATCAATCTAAAAAGATGACGGGGCCCCTTAATATGTAGGCCTCCACTGTCTTTCCTTTCTTTTCCTTTTCCTAGTGCCTCTCTTTCTCATTCCTCATGTATCGCGATAGGGGGTACAACGTAGGGTTCGCAGTGCAAACCTTGCATCTTGTTGAAGAAGACTGTACCGCCAGCGCTCGTCACGGCCGAAACAATGGGCCCCCGGCGGCAGGGTTAAGGGGTTGGATGGGAAACCAGTGATAGCTTTTATCCCATGTTTGATACATTGATATTTTTCCTCAGTACATCATTGAAATACATTGTGCCGTAGTATTTGGAACTAACTAAGTGCCGCGAGCTGGACAGCATGGTAAAAGGCTATTTTAAGAGTCACTTTTCTGACGGCAAAATAGGCTCATAACATATGGTTTCGAATAAAATATTTTAAACAATTGAAAAATATGTTATAAGAAAATTACTTTCAGTATACATTCTCATCGAGCGCTGGGCGCGCGGCTAGCACATTTGATAATATATTGATCTCGTGCTACGCCGTCGGTCTTTGTATTTTCCCCACATTTGTGCTCAGACCTCTAAAAATTAAAGGTTAAAGCACCGACAACTGTAACATGGTGATTGTGAACTCTCTTTTTCTGAAGCTCCTTCGGCTTTAGCGAAAACATTCTTATTACATATCTCGTTCTTCGCACTCGATTATGTCCAAAATGTAAATTTTTCTACATTATGTTCAACACTGTTATGTTAAATGTATATCATATTTATTTATATACCTCGCACTAGTACTGCTTATTCACACATTGCAAAATAATGTGAACATTTTATTTTTTATGACTACTTTAATACTTGCTCCTTATTTTGCACTGATTTTTATCCTCAGCTACCCCGAAAAATCAATTATTTCAATTATATATTATTACAAATTATAATATACATATGTATTGAAACATACGTATTTTGATTATCTTGCCTTCATAATTTAAAAAAAAATTAAAAAATTAATTTATTTCTAATGCTCTTTTTTACCATCTAAACTAAAAATACGCATCCTAGCGTTAAGTGATTTTAGGCAAATCTGCAGATGTAATTTAGGAGAAAAATGTTGTAAAATAAAATCTTATTGTAGCGTCTATGGTTTTTTCACAGTTAATTTTTAATTTTTTAATGTATTTTTATAACAAGAGCTTATAACAAAATTTTATATCTTTTTGGTTTAACAACTTTTTTCTTCACATTTTTTTTGTATCTTGTGTATTTTACCAAAAATTAAATTTTTTTTATAATTAATCATAATTTTCACTAATTGAAAGAAAATTTACTATCAAAAAGTGATCAACCACAAATATTGTATATCTTTTTTAAGTGGATAATTTTTTTCGACATCATTAATCGTATCTTGCATAGTTTGACCGAAAAATGGAACTTTTGGACTTTTTTTCATATAGTGTGACTTTTGGCTTAAAATTTTCGTGTTTCTTTTTAAATTTTGTAAGTGCTATAACACTGGTACTTTTTATATGAAAAAAGTCATTAGGATAAATTAGTTTTTTTATTACTACGAATTTATAGAGAATTTTTAAATCTCGAAAAAAAGTTGTGTTCAGAATTTGCAAAATGTGCTCACTTTTAAATTTTTATCCAAAATGGCTGGCTAAAAAACTTAACCTTTAATTTAAGATACTAAAAGAGTATTGGATACGGATATGACCTTGATATTTACCGGATATGACCGACAGCACACGCGGCGGCCAAAGCCTAAAATCCCTGAGGGATAGAAATTTGAACTTAGCATGAGTTAGCACGTGTCTATTGTTTTTAAATACAATGAATAAGTGAATGATTGTTTTAAAAACGTACATAAAATTGTTCTATACGAAGGGAAAAAATAGAGGAAACTTTGTTGCAAAAAGATTTCCTGAAAAATTTGTCTTTTCGTTCCAGGAGACTCTTATCTAAAAGATTGTCTAACAAATAATAATATTCAAGCTGCCAATAGTGTAGCGCTGCTCATCAGAGTGTTTTTAGAGTTAGAGGGCACCACACATCCTCAAAAGTTTCCATTTTTGGAGAAAGAAAATCCGCAATGTTTTATTTTTTGAAAATCCAATATGAACGTGTGCCCCCCCCCCCCCACACATATTAAAAAACTGCATTTTTACGTATTACTTTTCATTTTCAGCATTTCTTAACGTCTTTTTTTATACAGATAAAATTTAATGGGCAGTTTGAATATTCTTTATGATTTTGTAAACCATTTTTAATTGTCTAAATAAATTTAACTTATTGAAACATATATTTCTTTTAAGAGGTGCAAAAAAATCGTATTTTCTTAATAAAATGTCATAATTAATCATTATTTGGAGTCTTATATATTTTTAAAAGCATTATGTAATTCTTTAAATAATTAATTAATTTTCATTTATAAAACTTCAAATTGGTATCCTATGCTACTTATTTTTGAATACCTACATAACTTTGACGCTTTTGTTCTGATGTGTAACAAATTTCTGTTTGATTAAACGATTTACCGATACATTACCGATATTTGAATTGTCCCAACAAGTTCAAGTTGTTTAAACAATTATATAGTACTATACAGTTTAAAAAATAATTGTACGTATTCCATTTTATGTCACACTTAAAAAAGAACTGCTTAAGAAAATAAAAGTTCTTTAATCAATTACAAATTTGTTAACAATTATAAGAAAAGTATCAAAGTTATGCGAGTATTCAACAATGTGTAGCATAGGATACCGATTTGAGAAAAAAGTGGACATCTATGCTTAGATTTTAAGAAATTTTGAAATAAAAAATAACTAATTGTTTAAATAATCATATCATGTTTTTAAACAAATTTACTACTCCAAAAAATGACCAACTATTGCATTTAATTCAGAAAATACAATTATTTTGAACATTTTTTGGAAACAAATAATTGTTTGAATAAGTAAAAAAATTGTTCTGGAAACAAAGGCTTGGCAAAAAGATAAAGACAATGCTTGTTTCGCATCACTATTTCGTTGTTTGACTCTCGATGACGACATTTTTGAACTGAACTATGTCAAAAATTGGACAAAAATCATATAGGAGCTTTCACATTTTGATTGTACTTACGTAAAAACGAAATTGCAACATATTAATAACAATTAATATGAACTGCATTTGAAGATGACTGTGCTATCTCTCGCAATATACGTAGTAAAGAGTTATATTTTGGCTTGGTCGAACAGATTGAAATTTTGCAACAAATGCAATCGAACCGCTGGCGATCAAAAGGGGATACGCTCGAAACGCCGTCGTTTAAGTTGGCCCCTGGGTCTTATTATTTTTTCGGGTCAATTTTTAATTTTTTAATATGATTTTTGGAAAAATATTATTAAGAAAAAACCGGGAATAATTTAACAATAAGTACAACTATCTATTTTAAATATTTTAACCATAATGTCGACTTCACTTTTAAACATCCTCGAACTGTTGTATGCAATACTTGCTATAAAAGTGAGACAGAAGAAGTGACATGTGAAGACTTAATTAAACAGAAAGAAAAAACTAAAAGTTGTTTTTCATTGAAGAACTAAATACTCTCTGAAAATACTAGTCTAAGTTGCGAATTTCACTTGGCACAGAACTTACCCTTACCTAAATTACCGGTATCCGAACAATTTTACAAACGTTTAGTAAGGCATTTTTTATTTAATGTGCACGTACACAATACGGGCACAAGCTACATGTTTCTTCTTCTTTAAGGGATTGTAAAAAAGGAGCAAACACTTTATGCAATTTTATTCAGTACGCAATAATGAAGGAGTTTGATAAGGTCAAATTCAGCTCCATAACTGTATTTTCAGATGGATGCCCCGGACAAAATAAAAATTATACTGAATTTAATTTTTTGCTTCTATTATCTACTCATTTGAAAATTTAAATTGAGTATATCTTTTCAGTTCGTGGAAATAAACAAAATAAGAGCGCATTGAAACGCCGGATGAATATATGAAATTGATTCGACACGCATGTTCCTCTCCATTTACTGTGATTACGAAATGTGAAGCTTTTTTCCAGGATGTTAAAAAAAGTTGCAAGGGGAAAAACCACAAACCGAAAAATTTTCGAATTAGTAAAGCTTTTGTTTTACATTTTTCCCCCGAAGAAAAAGTAGAAGTTTATGATCATTATAAATTGGAGAAGACAACTACTTTTTTGTCTACTACTAATCTTACACTAAAAGATCTTCCAAGAAGTTGTCCACCTCGAATTGGAATAAAATCGGCTAAAATAAAAGATGTGAAAAGTCTTTTTGATTTTCCAAGCGCTCCTGGAAAAGAATTCTTTGAAAATTATTTTTCGAAATTTACTCAAAATAATTCTGGCGACGACAATACTGAAGACAGTGTTTATAGGCAAAATATAAAAGAATCTAAAGGCTTTTTTTCAAATGCTTTAAAAGTGTTCAGTTCTGAAATGTCATCTTTGAAAGTCAAGCAACGACAGAGTGCCGCGAAAAAACCACGGTTTTCTTTTTTTCACGAAGGATATTTTCCAAACCAAATTCTGTACATAAACAACGCTGCTAACACGAAACGTTATAAAGACGTTATTAAGACGTTCGAAAAATTACGGGATAACGTCTTTCTTCAATGGTTAAAATAACGTCTTAAAAACGTCTTCTAAACGTTATTTTGTCCG
>JAAAKG020059645.1:0-17912 GCA_010014905.2 Druon quercuslanigerum | reverse complement strand
TTGTCGAAAGATACACTAAGGAAATAGGAATGGAATTTGGGTTAGAAAAATGCGCCAAGGTTTATTTGAAGCGAGGACAACTTAATGGCATCTCTTAAGACCATGAGCTCGTCGACAGAAGCGCTATACGACACTTTTGCGCTGGAGAGACTTATACATACCTGGACGTGCCACAGAGTCGCATTCAGGATGTGACATTTATAAAGGATACTCTGTGAAGCAGATATAAATGGCTCATCCTGCAGATTTGGTCTTCCGAACTGTCGGCGAGGAACAAAGTATCTGCAACGAACATGCTTGCCGTCCCGGTAGAACTCTTATTCATTTGGAGTGGTTCCATGGACGAAGAACGAGCTTAGATCCCTCGTTATCGGGACACGAAAGGTTATGCACATAAACAAAAACATTCATCTTAAGTCTTCTGTTCGGCGACTGTACATCTCCCGCCGTCAAGGTGGTCGCGGAATATTGAATCTTGAATGTCTTCACAACAGGATTATTCAATCCCTTTCTTTTAGTTACATTTATATTTTCCTGAAAGAAGCATTATATTTTCTATAAAACTTGTGTGTCTGAATTCCGGATTATTATTGTAGTCTATATCTCACTCAACTCACGCAAATCGAAGAAATTTTCCGTCTGACGAGATTAACAGCTTGCAATCAAATAATAAGTTTTCCATTTTTTTTTCATCCTAAATCATTTGGCAAAAAACATTTCAATAACTACTTATAAGACGATTTCCACTTTTTCCAAAATGTCCGGTCCACTAGTCAGATGAAGGGAAATCGGTCACATGACCGAAGCGGTTGACGTTATTTGACGTCACTCCCCATCTCTTAAGTAAAATACCTAGTCATATCGTAAAAAAGTACTATGTATAATACCTAAGGCATTTTACTTTCCCATCCCTGAATCATACATTAATTTGTTAATTTCTTGCAGAATAAAATTTTTTTAAGCCAAATACTCCATGTATATAATAAATCAGGTCCCCTGCCTAATTCATTTGTAGTTTACTACACGTAAAATACTTACAGTATCCAATAATATAATTATTTTCATTAAAATTGACGAAGAGCAGACGACAGATGTCTCGAAACTTCGAGCTTTCCGGCGGGATTTTCAAATTACAATTAAACTATTTTTGAAACAACTTATATTAAACTACTTACAATGATTTGTTGTCTTCTTTTTTTACATTTTTAAGAAAGATACAAAAATTTTATATCGTATATTCATATGAAAATGTATTTATTAAGTTTTTTCGAAAATGAAATAATTGTAATTTGAAAATCTCGCGGGAAATTTCCCTACTTGGAAAGAGCCCTACTTATGAGTCATTCATAAAATGTTTAGGTTAGTATTTACAAAATATCACTTATTTCCTTATTTCTAATTCATTAATTTCATGAATTCGGTTAGCCGCCTTGTTATTTGCACAGAATAAATTAAATAACAGGGACCTGAGATTTCACTGGGGGCGTGACCTAAATTTAAAAAAATGTTGAGGTATTTTCACTTCCTTGATCAGCTAACTTCATTTCGTTGAAAGCTGAGCGGAAAACAAGGGACCAAATGCATGGAACAAAACTTTATTTCTGTAATATCTTTGTAAATAGTAATATTTATTATCATTGTATTATTTAATGGTAATTAAAAAATAAAAACTATCCCTAGTTTTGCAAAAGATATTAGGACCTAATATCTTTGCTTTTTGTTCCTAAAAATTTTCGGCGCCAATTTTCAAATATTTATAAGTTTTTTACAGATCTAGCAAGATCGTAACCTGAGGTAACCTCGGAAAGATTTCATTTAGATATTATTTAAAAACAGGAAAGCAATAACAAAAATAAGAAATAGTACAAAAACAAAAACAATAAACAATAACAAAAAGTACTGATGAAGAAAATATGGGAGAAAAAATAGAAAGTGATATTTCTGAAGATATTGTTTTGGATGTAATTTATCATTATAAAGAACAATATCTCTCAATATGAATCAGTAAAAATAAGTTACAAATAAAATAGTGTGAAGCCTTTTGCCACTTGAAAAAAGATTGCGAAAAATGCCTAACTAAATAAATTATTAACAACTGTAATATAACACAGTTTTATTAATAAGTAATTATCTAAATTTATTAAAATATCAAGATTTGCTAGAGAATAATATGATTTAGAAAGATCTGCAAAAGAATAAATGGTATACATTATACGTACATTTTTTGCAATTATCTTACATAAATTATAATTGTTCATTCAGAGGATAATTTAGGTTACGCACTCCTGCTAGATCCTGTCATATGTCAAAAACTGGTAAACAATTAAAACCTGGTGCAGAGAACTTTTAGTAACCAAAAGTACGAAAAGTCACTAAATGTTCGGCGAAATTATACTGTCCGGAGTTAAATGTCCGCCGCGTGTGAATTCGGCCATTTTCGCAATATATTAGGTCATTATTAGTCATGCAGGAAAATTGTGCAGGTCATAAGGAACACGTCTATTACTATAACTCATTTTCGACCAAATGTGTAGATACGACTTTTGAATTTGGGACGGCAGTATTGTGGAGAGACCTTCTTAGATGGTCAATGACTGAAGCAAAGAGCATTGGAAATTCGAAACGCTAAACATTTCTTCAATGATGCGTTAAAATTAATTAAAAGTTGCAAATAATATTTGCAATTTAAAATATTTTTAATTGAACCATGGAAATATTATCTGTAATAATTAACGTTATTATAACATTCTAGCTAAAGTTCCACGAACACTCTTGATTCGTCTGTTGTACTGGCGCTTGAACTCAATCCTGATTTAGAAGTGAGTTTGTCTTTTAAAATAATTTAATAAAGGAAACTTTAATGTGCCTAAAACTTCTGTAAAACTAGTTAAAAAATATGTAGATTCTGTTTTGAATTAAAAATTAAGTATGACGCCTTAAAATGTTGAAAATAAATAACAAATTATTTACCCGAGCGCCATCTACGCTATGAAGTTTCGAAGATGATTTTCACCATCTTCACGTTTCGTGCCCGGCAGTGCCGGCAGTGATTGTATTGTGCCCGACCTGGCAGAATGTAAGTTTGCCACGCTTTTGCTTTTACTGGAAAGTCATTTCTCCGTTAATAATCTCTGAATTTGGCTTGCTTCATTACTGTATTTCTGCAAGCGTAAGCGGAAACTTGTCTTTTCTGGAAGTTCACTGAATGTTGTTTGTGTTTAAGAAAGTAAATATACATTTATTTTAATTGTTATTCAGCTGTTTTTAAACATAATTGCAAATTGTTTAATTTAAATTTAAACGAACATATACATCATCAAATTCAAGAGCTTAAAAAATGGAGAAAGAATTAAAGGAATTGGCTTCTGACTTCTTCGATATTGGAGCAGTTAAATTCGGGGAATTTATAACAAAAGTCGGTTTAAAAACGCCGGTATACATCGACTTGAGAGTTCTAATCGCACATCCAAAAATCTTGGTAAGTTTTATTATGGTATTATTAACAAAGAATACAATGTTAGCACGCTGCGATATTATTCAAAGCTGACAGAAAAGTTGCATATGCCATTACACCGCTACCTGTTGATTTCGGAGTAGTCCAATAAAATAAGCTAATGTAAAATCATGATTTCAAAAAGATTTAAGCAAAAACTTTCACGCTTTATGTTTAGGCTAAAAAAAGCCTTCTATTTTTTTTCAACAAATTTGTTTAGGCTCGTTCTTATTATGTCTTGAATATTAAATATCCGGAATTTAATTATATTATTAAAATTAATTATACGATAAATCATTTTAATAATAATAATAATTTATACGCATAAATTATTTTAATAATGTTATTATTAAATTTTGGTCCTAGATATCCAGAATATATGAGAAGGAACATCAACAAAATTAGAAGAGGGATGTTTTTTATCCTTAAAAATGACGGTTTGTGCACAAAAAGCGGTTTAAAATCTTTTATCTTCTAATTTGCAAATGTATAATTAAGTATATATAATTAAGTTCTACTTTTTTAATTAATAAAAATCTCCACTTGCCTTTAAATGCTTCAATTATTCAATATTTCACGTTGCTCGGTTTTTACAATAGTGTGAAAAATTTTAATTAAATTTTAATGAGGTATTGATGGTTGAAATAAAGAAGTTTTGTCTATCGCTCTTTCTCGCTATAAACCACAAACCTGCATTTAAATCATAAACAACTATTGGTCATCTCTTCAAAAACTGAGAATCCTGAAGGAATGTAATTTGTATTTGTTGTAAATAAAGAAACTGTACCAAAGAAGATTTAAAAGAAATGATAAAATTTTTGAAAAAAAGAACAATCGCTAATTAAAATATAGAATTCGGAGAAAGAAGGCCAATTGTTAAATGTTAAATTACGATTTAATATATTGCATTATCTAAATGTGCTATAAATAATATGTAGTTTAGTTTTATGTTATAAATTATTTACCTAATTAGGGGGTTTTTTCAGCAAAAGCTATCAAAAGTTTTGTGGCTATTTTCGAAGGATTCGACTTCGACGATCACGCAAATCTGCGGAGTACCGTATACAGCATTACCGATTGCGTCGATAATTTCTGTGGAATCAAATATTCCCATGGTGATTCGCAGGAAGGAAGCGAAAGCCTATGGTACCAAGAAGCTCATCGAAGGACAATTCGAACCAGGAGAACACTGCGTTATAATTGAAGATATTATAACAAGTGGCAGCAGTGTTCTTGAAACTGTCAATGATTTGAAAAACGAAGGCTTGAAAGTAACGGAAGCCTTTGTAGTCGTCGACAGAGAACAAGGTGGACTCAAGCATTTGCAAGATAATGGTATAGAGGTGAAGAGTCTTTTTACTCTTACCAAACTTATCAATTTTCTTGTGGAATCCGATAAAATTAACAAGGAGGTAGCGAAGCAGGTTTCATTTTATTTGAAAAATACGCCCGCTCCATTAAAAATCAGTAACCAAGGTAAGCTCAATTAAAAATATTAAAGAATTATATTAGTCTATGGGACCCCCTGCATTGCTTAGCGCGCGCCAAATTAACAAAAAATGGTTATTTAGTTTGAGCAGATAATTAGGGAAGAGACAAATTTACCTTTTGCTTGTCATATCCTTTATATCATATATCTAATCAATAAAAATTGTATTATAAACATACATATATTTTTAGATTGATTATTAGAAAAATTGATGAAATTTATTAATTGTTTGTGTTATAATTTTATTAAATTTTTTGAACTTAAAAAATTGGTATTAATACGTTTTTTCCAAGGTGTACTACATTTTTTAATAGGTTATTGGTAAAAACTAGGGGTGTGCGGGATAGAGAATTTCACGGGTCGAGATGGGTTGGGAAATTTTGCATGAGGTCGGGAAGGATTCCGAGTTGTTCGAAAAATCCCGAAAATGTCGGGAAATCCCGAAATGTCGAGAAAGTGTCACTAAGAAAAATTTTCACAGAGAATTAAAAAAAAAATTTTTAATCGACATTTTTTTTGCTATTTGCCGCTCTATAAAAATTTAAACGAACAAAAATTTCAAAATTGGCCTCGACAGATTTCTTAAAAATTTAATGCTGAATTTTTTCAAACAAATAAAGAACAAAGAACTCCCAGAAAATTTAGGAATCACAGGCATTTGGAACGCTAAAAAATTTCAGGAATGCTGAAAAACTCGGGAATCTCGAAAAGTCGGGAAAATTCTGAAAAGTTTGGGAAATCCTAAAAATGTGGTGAAATTATTAAAGTGTCGGGAAATCCCGAAAATGTCAGGAAAGTGCCTTTCCCGTCCCGAAGCTTTTCCTGACCCATCCCGACATCGGGATTCCTGAAAAGTCGGGATCCCGAAAACCCCTAGTAAAAACTGGACGTTTTACATTTTTATTCTAGCTATTCGAGACTTTCGTCACGATTTTGTAATACCAATTAAAAACAAAAAGAATGCATTTTTTATAGCTATAATCAACAGAAAAATTAAGTTAATAGTGATTAGAATAAATGAAAAAGCAGAAATTTATTTCAAACAGGGGAATAACATTAAAGTTATTGGTTGCATTCACAGAAATGATAAGTTAATTTAATCTTTTAAAGTTAAAGACATAATTTTTTAAATACTATTAAAAAATTATTGTAAATATTAACGAAGATTTAATTATTTGCATTCATGTACTAAATTTAGAACTGAAACTCTTATCGATGAACCATTGATGCCATTTAATTATATGTATTGTTAAATATATTTATACTTATTTATATATTGGGGGGTGCTTGATAGATTTACAATAAACTTTCTTGCTTAATCTTACTCTAAATTTTATAAATTATGAATAGAAAATAATTAACATAAAAATCGTTAAATTATAAATATGTCTAAGAAAGCTTAAACGAAGAGTTGCAGTACAGGACTAGATAACCGACATGTGTCTCAAAATGAACTTTTTGCATACAAAATTCTTTAAAATTCTAATACATATTTTTAAGAGGATTTGTTTGAAATCTAATTTTTAAGATAGTTTCAAGAGTTCTTAACTAAAAATTTGAAGCTTCAACTAAAAAACATAATTTTTTTATCATTCGTTGAACTACCATTGAGTGAGCAGTTAAGGTCAGTTAATGTAGAGGTGGAATACTAACAATAAGTTTGAAACTTTTCATGTATTTATACCAAAATACGTATCTCGTTCCGTATTGTTACATTTACCCTACAAAGATATTTGAACTTAAATTCTAATGTTTATATTCTTTTAACAAGTTATGTGTAAAGCTGAATTAATGCAAAAATTCTGACCAATAACCATTACTTGTTTTCAGAACCAAGTGTAGATCGCTTAAAATTGAATTTTACTACTCGTGCCAGTCTTTCAAGAAATGCCATGGCCAAGAAGCTTTTCTTCCTCATGGAAAGGAAGAAAACGACTCTATGCTTGGCAGCTGATCTCACCAACTTCGAACAAATTTTGGAGTTGGCCGAAATAGCTGGGCCTCATATCGCCGTGCTGAAAACACATGTCGACATAATCGAGAATTTCTCTTCGGAGTTTGTGACTCGACTGCAGGAGTTGGCGAAAAAATTCGACTTCCTGATCATGGAGGACCGAAAGTTTGGCGATATTGGTCACACAGTCTCACTGCAGTATAGGAAAGGTGTTTTCAAAATAGCCGAATGGGCTGATATTGTTACTGCCCATCCCGTAGCCGGAAAAGGGATTATCGAGGGTTTGAAAAGTGGCTTGAAGGGTCTCACAGAAATTCGAGGTGTCTTCTTGGTTGCGGAGATGTCATCAGAAGGAGCTTTAACGACAGGAAGTTACATTTCTGATACAATTTCTATGGCGAAAGACTCAAGTATGGTCGCTGGTGTCGTTTGCCAATCAAACGCATTTTCAGATCCTGGATTGATTCAACTCACGCCTGGAGTTAAACTATCTAAGACTGGAGACGACTTGGGCCAACAATACAATACACCAGAGCAAGTTGTAAATTCTGGAGCAGATCTGGCTGTAGTAGGTAGAGGGATTACTGAAGCCAAGGACAAACTTAGTGCTATTCTGCAGTATAAAGAACAGCTTTGGGAAGCTTATGAAACCCGAATTAGTAGTAAAACTAACTAAAAAAATCATTAAAGAACCCTTTAAAGTTATAATGGGACATCTTCATTTTGACAAGCCACATATTACTTACCACATTTAGAACTAAAATCAACTGCCTTCTAAAGGTCGAAGTATCTCAGAATATAATTAGAAAGTTGAGATCTGAATCCTGAATCGATACGTGAAATCCAGTCATCCATGCTGGTATCAGAAAAAGATTTTAAATTGAATAAATGTATTTTAAATTTGATTGGAACAATGCAAATTAAGAAAGGTAGGTCTTTTTAGTATAGATACAGAATATTTCGTTGTACAATTGTTGATTTTATTATTAAGACTATTATATATGTAGATATGCGCACATTTTATAATATTATGATACATTATTCTTGAGTCAATCTCCATTTTTTACAAGGGACGTGTACTATATAACTTAAAGCGTCGAAATCTGAATCAAAGCATGTAAATTTGTCCATAGAAGGTTTATATATTCATTTTTATGTCAAATAGATTTTAATATGGATATACATATTTTTACAGGATAAATAAAAAAATTGTATTCCTTTTTATAGGCAATATTTCGTCTTATTATTTTAGCTTTTATCTACGCCTTCTCTATTGACTGGAAAAATAATAAATCTCTTATGTACATCGAATAGGATATGCCAGTCAGCAGGGCTGAATTAAATACAAAATCTTAATTTATATCTAATAATTTTTAAACTTTTCATTGCATTAAACATACTTCTCTAATTATTAAATTCTATATGCAACCCTGTCGGAGGCCGGGAACATGTACAATTAAAAAAAAAACATTTTATTGACTAAGTGACCGAAAAAAGTTTAATATTTCTGCAAATTTAAAAATCCATGGACCGAATCCATTTCAAATCAGAAAGGGCCCTATACTTGAAGTCGCAGAATCTCTCGAGGCCAAAATATGTTGTTTTTTAAAGGAAACTAAGCGATACGTAATTTTCTCATTTGCAAACAGCATTTTTCTGTAAAGATATGTGTATTTTTTTATTTTGTGCTTTGTTTTCAAAAAACCTGATTTTTTTGTATAAAATGTTAACTATAACTAAAAACTTAAAAATCGATTTTGCCAAAAATCCCACCTTCAAATATTTTGTCATTTTTTTTTTAATTTGTACTTTGATAATGAAGATAGTTTTCAAGTTTAATGCTTGCTAAATAACTTTTGTAGCCAGGAGAACTCTATTTTGTGACAAACGAATTTTCTATTTTTTCTTTGAACTAATTATAGATACGAAAAAATGTGAAGATAAAAGTTTGCACATCTACAAAAGTTCTATGGAAAACGTCTTTTGTTCTTTTGCGATTATTTTTATAGCTCACGAAAAAAATTCATAAACTACATTTTTAGGGGAAAAATTCTTCCGGCCTCAAAAATGGTTTTTTTCTGCATGATGCTGCTAAGATGTCTTTCTTTTATCTGTAGAAACTGAAAAAAAATATTTAGAAAAATAAAAAAGGAAGGGTTTTTAAGAAAGTCTTTTTTGTTATTATAATTTTGTTATTATAATTTTGGGAAACCCCATCTTTCTTATTTTTCTAAATATTCTTTGAAAGTTTCTACTGATAATAGAAAGGCATCTTAGCAAAGTTATTTAGCAAGCATCAAACTTACAAAATATCTTCATTATCAAAGTACAAGTTAAAAGTTTTTTTTTCAATTTAAAGGTGGGGTTTTTGGGAAAATCGATTTTTAATTTTTTTTAGAAAAACCACTGTTATTTTGTTATTTTTTAACCTTTTTCAATTTTCCGGCAGATTTTGAAAGAAGACTATAAACACTATTAGAATCAAAAAGAAAATATCTCAATTAGGCCGAAAGTTATATAGGTTTAAAAAAATCGTGTTTTTTGGAAAACAAAGCATTTTATTAAAAATTCTGTTTGCAAATCAGAAAAATACGTATCGCCTAATTTTCTTTGAAAACAACATGTTTCGCCATCGACAGATTCTGCGATTTCAAGTGTAGGGCCCTGTCTGTTTTGAAATGGATTCGGTCCACGGAATTCTATTATTTAATACGAAATATAAATTTGAAACTAATTTGCAAGTCGGTAACATGTTTACTTATGTATAAATGCAAGTTTGGTTAATAAATTGTTTGAAAACTTTATAAAAAACTTCCATAATGATTAGAATTATAGTTTAGAACTAAAGTGTTTATTTACACTCCCTTCGATAAAACGAAACTTACAGTTAGTTATATTTGTTACTTTTCAATCTTTTTGTTCATTGTAGTTCAGTGAAAAAAGTACATTTGCAAAGTTGTTCCAATTGCTTTAAATAATGATACGTTTATAGTATTAAGTTTGTAACCTGATAAGATGTCGGGTAGTAACTTAATTAACTTTTTATTTGTTAAAATAATTCTTAAAAAGTTTCAAATTTGAATCAGGTTAAACAAGAGTATTCTATACATTAGAAAAAAACTGCAATCCATTTCAAGGTAGGCATCACGAGAAAATAAAAATATTTCTAAATTTTTAGTAATTTCGATTTTTGTCTTTTATTCCGAAAAGTACAATACTTCTGCAAATTTTAGTTAGTGATGACATTCGAATCCCATTTATAAACACAAAATTGCAACCCTCTTACAAGTCGGGAAGACACTATTACTGTGGTTACATTGTACGCCTGTATAAAATTATAGACATAATAATAGGGTTTATTAATAACTACTATTTCAAATATACCTGTAAAGGTATGATATTCGTCTGAATTGCAATTAGTGCACATTTTTAATAATTACTAGTCATTTTCGACTAAAAATTTAGAAAAAACTTCGAAGTGGTGTCAATACAGAACTAGTTAAATAATACAAACAGAAAACTTCAGGAAAAGAAAAATATTCTGTGAAATGAAAATCACAATTTAAACATAAAGCGAAAGTCCAATCTCGACCTAAAGTATTGTTGAATTAAGGCGAAAAAAGTTTTATTTTAAAAAGTTATCCTGTGTCGAGGAAATAGATGAATAGATGAACCTTTTTTCTTATTACTGTACCTATACTAAAAACTGAGATTTGATTATTTAGGAATTTTTTATTAAGTAAATCCATTTTCGTAAAAAATATTTGATGTCGAGTTCTGTACTCATACCCTTCAAATGCTAAGAGAAATAGTTAAATGCAACAAATTATTAATAAAAATGTTCATTGGGTTGCCTCATTTTACTTCATAAATACTAGAATTAGTTCTTTAGATAATTATGGCCTATTCCTATTTTGAACCAAATCTGTATTTAGAATAAAAAATAGCGGCTCATTTCAATATTTTTTGTGTTAAACGTTTTGTTATGACCCTAATTATGTAAAAAAATATAATTCTAGTATTTATGAAGTAAAATGAAGCAATTCAATTTTGAGGTCGGATTCTTGATCCAACGCCCTTAAGTAAATTTCTGTCTCAAAATTTTTTGATGAATAACCGGAATTGCCTAAGTATATTAGTTCAAAACTTTTTAAAACGCATTTCAGGAACTCAATATTTAGAGTCATTTTTTTCGAATTGAAAATTGTATTTTTTATCACAGTTAGGTCCATCGAGAGCAAAACCAGGCCTAGGGGGAGAATTTTGATTTCTAACAATTCCGGAAAATCCGGGCTCTGCTCGAAAACCCCAAAGGATAATATGGAAGGAGTATTTCAGAACCTTTTCTCGATAACAGCCACCAACAAAACAAAAAAATTTAATCTTGCATTTATAAAAAAAAGTCGACTTTGATGGCTAACTTAAATTTGTAGAAATATCAATTGCTAATCAATTTAGCTTATCACACAAATTATTCAAGAGAAAATCACTTTTTTCGACAATCAAACGGCTTTTAATAATTTAAAAAAAATTTATTGATTTTATTAATAATTGTTATTAAGAATTACGCCAATTATTAGTTAGAGTCTCATATCCAGTTTTTGAATCATAATTTCTGTGAAAAACATATTTTTTGTATGTAAAAATTATAAGTTTTAGTTTTTGCTTTAAAAAATGTTAATAAAAATCACATAAATTATTTTTAATTAATTTGGTTGGTTAATTATCGCAAGAAAGGTAATTCCAAAAAAAATTTCTGAAATTTTTTTTTTAAGAGGAAACTGCCGATTTAGACATTTTTTAATTTAAATTGCTATTAACAACCAATATTATTTATGTTTGATAAAGCTTGAAGTATATTAATGCCTTTGAAGACAATTGTGAATCACTTTTGGCCAGAAAAATCAATTTAGCTATGAGAAAAATTGATTAAGAATTTTGAATAAAAATGTTTATAAAACAGTAAATGTTAGCTTTTGCTAATTTTTCGAACATTTGGGGGGCATTTTAATTTTGTTTTTAGTATAAGGCATACTTTGTGAATTATTCATTTCAAAAAAATTAATTTCAGCGATCAGAATAAATAATTTTTAAAGGTTTATAACTTTAAACGCTTCAACTTATTTCGAATAGAGAAAATGTGAATAGATTTTTTTAGATCAGAAATCTGATTGAAACGTCACAAATTTAACACTATACAGTGTTTAAGCTTCTTAAATTTAACATTTTACATAAGAACGGTATTGAAGTAGTGTGTAATTTTCTCTTTATTTTAAAATTCTAATTTTTATAGAATACTTTAAACGCAAAAACTCTCAACTATTATCTAAGTTTGCAGTTTAATTGGTAGTTTTTAAATGTATATTTTTGCTTAAAAAGGTCAATATTATTCAAAAAGTAGTTAAAAAAGAGAGATAAGATTGATTAAAATGACGAAATAAATAACGCTAACAGGGGAAATTATCATACAGTTGTTTATAAATATCGTTCTAGTTCAAGCGAGAACTCAAGTTCAAATAATAATATGCAATTTTAAATAAGTTTAGGCTTATATTAAGAAATAGGTTTTTGTATGTAATTGTAACAAAATGGCCAATTTAAACGCGACCAATCCCAGTATGATAATATCCTTGGAATTTATCCCCTCCACACACACACCTTTGCACGCAACTGACAGAGTGGACTAGACAGGTTTGTCGCCGTCTCCTGACTGCCACGTGGAGAACTAATGAAAAGTAGACATTTATTTGGGAAGCTCCTTTTAAAATTGAAGTAATAAGAATGTAAGAATTCAATTAGTGTATTTTTTTCAAGCGCATTCTAAATTCCAAGGCTGCTAAGATTACGCTATCAGAACAGATAATCCCGGATAATTTATATAATTAGGCTAATATTACTTGCCAATTTTTGATTTAGGATTTCTGAGGGTAAACATTCAATACATTTTGGAGCTCATCTATATTAAAGTTTACATGGTACTCATGAGAACTAATTCGCTAAAAAGCACTTATTCTCAGAGCAAAAATAGAAAAAATATTTTTACTAGTTTACAATTAATTATTGTAGCTCTATTATTCATACAGGTACACCAGCATTATTTATAGAAATAAATAATCAAAGCCTATATTTTTAATAAGTGATGTGTGGAAAGCTTAATGAAATGGAAGCAGAACTCCAAGAGCTTGCTGTGGCTTTGTTCGACATCGGAGCTGTGAAATTTACTGAAGTTACATTGCAAAATGGCTGGAAAACTCCAGTTTACATGGATTTGAGAGTTACAATATCTTATCCCAAGATACTGGTGAGTAATTAGTTGATTGTTATAATAATTGAAAAATAATCCAAAATTTCATGTAGAAATTTTCCTAAGAGATAAATTTAAAAATAGAATTGAAAAACAAATTTTATTGGAATTGCTTGAAAATTTTAGGATCGAAATTCCCGTTCTAAAGCGGACCGTTACGTAAACGTAACATAAACCACAATATAAAATTTTATTTCGAAACCTAAGAAGAAATTAAAAAATATTTTCGTTTCGAGTTTAGAAAATAAATTATTGAGTCTAGATTATAAGAACTCTATTGAGAGATAAATTAAATCAATAATATTACTGATGTTACAGTTTTCACCAAAAAAGAAAGTTTCTAGATATTAATATATTATGTGATTTTACGCGAAGAAAGGGACCTAACGCGCCGTAGTTTCGTTTTAATAACAATTCGAATTTGTCAGATATAGAAATAATATTTATTATTGTGTGTAAGCAAATAAAAAACTATCGATTGGTGTAAAAAAAGTTGATTTTCTCCGCGGTAGGTCCCTTTCTTCATATCGAAACGAAATTGAATGAGCTTTTCTTGTTTCATCATTAAAAAAAACGCACAGGATGCTCGTTTAATGATTTAAGATAATCCTATTAAAAATTAAAAATAACACAATTAATTTCAGCGCAAGTTATCACAAACTTTATGGAAGCTTGCCAAAGACTCGCAAAACATTGCACACATATGTGGAGTTCCATACACAGCTTTGCCGTTTGCCACAGTTATTTCTGTCGAGGCAAACATACCAATGCTGATTAAAAGAAAGGAAGCCAAATCTTACGGAACAAAAAAACTTATAGAGGGCAAGTTTGAATCTGGTGATAAATGCGTTATCATCGAAGACGTCATAGTACTCGGAAGCAGTGCGTTGGAAACGATAAACGATTTGAGAAATTCAGGACTGAAAGTTACAGAAGTATTTGTGGTGGTAGATAGAGAGCAAGGAGGAAGGGAAAACTTACAGAATGAAAATGTGGAAGTTCGAAGCCTCTTTACTATATCTCAATTAATGAAGTATCTACTAGACGCTGAGAAGATAACCCTGGAAGTTATGGAAGAAATTATGGATTACATCAGTAAAAACAAGGCTCACTGAGATCAGTTTAAATAAAGGTAAATTCGGTAATGAAAATACCGAAATGATTCTACATCTTAGATGTTGATTAGGGATATAGTAAAGAAAAAATCTAAAGGAAGCAGATATGTTAAAGAAATCATACAATAATCTAAATCTAAAAGCTTAAATGATTTCAGGTTGAAAAATGAAAACTGAGACAACGCTCACTCTCTCGTTGAAGGAAAAAAGGGATTATACTTGTTCAGAATTGATAAGTATTTTGTAGGAAAGTCACTCCAGAAAAACAACTATCTATTTGGTCCCAAAAAAAGACTGGCAAGACGAAAGAGTAAAGTGATCAAAATATTATTTAGTAATGTAGATATTTTTTATGAAATTCCATTCGAAGAAAATTCAAGGATATTTGAATTTTGATAGAAGATTACGTAAATATAGAGTTTATATAAAATATTCCGAGTTTTATTTAAAATGTCTATTCTGTAGTATAAAAAAATTCCTTTCTCATCACGATTATAAATACAAAAACTGTACATAGCGTTCGTAACTGTACAAAATACATATTTTTATGAATAATATTTTTGGCGTAAAACACTAAGCCTCTTTGCTTTTAGTTAATTCTTCCACTAATTTTCGAAATACCTGAGCAACCTGACTCTCAGGAAAAGAAGTGAGGACACACTGACCCCTTTCTGCCAATTTACTAATTGCTGGGTCTACAGGTAACTTTGCTAAAAATGGCACTTTTACCATCTCGGACAATGATATTCCACCGCCCGATGAGAAAATATTGGTGCACTCCTAAAAATATAATATTACAATAAAATAAAAGCTGTTCTATTCAGACTATTTAGAAGTAAGACTTTCTTAAGTAAAATGCATAGAAAAAAGGATTTCACTTACTTTGCATGTAGGACATACAAAGCCACTCATGTTCTCAATAATTCCTATTATAGGTATTCCTGTTTTTCGACAAAATGTTACTTCTCTTAAAACATCATCAATTGCGACTGCTTGTGGTGTTGTGACTATAATTGCCCCATCACATTTGACTTTCCTGGTAATTAAAATGAAAAGCTAATGTTAACAATATTTAGTTGAGGCATTGAGAATGACAAACGGGTAAAGCCCTCTTTTTCCATTTTTTTACTGAGAAGAGGTACAAGATTAAACGTATGTTTTCTGTTACGTGTGATCTCTTTGTAATAATAGATCATTTTAAAAATCTTCTTGAAGATTGCTTTTGTTTAAAATATGAAAAAAATCAGCTTAAAATAATTGAAGATGGCAACCAACTACAGCCCATTTCTTTCTTCCTCTCCTCTACTTGAAAAATATTTTTGTTTAATGTTTGCAAGTCTTGAAAGTATGACTCATAATGACCACTAGTTTCTATAATTTTCTCAGCACATTTTGTGTTGAGACCTATCACAGATAACCTTTTTTTGTTTCTGCTGTAAAATATTTTTTGGGGGCTTTACCTGATTGTCATTCTCAGTGTCTCAATTTTAGTAAATAAAGTTTTAAAAAACATTTCGTGACACTGAAGACCTATTAGGCTTAAACTTCTAATTTTTCATTTTGTCCCATTTTTCAAAACTTCTACAAGTTAGTTAACGTTATTTTTTCTAAGACTTGTAATAAGGGACCTGAATAATAATTTAAAATTGTTTAAATTATCACTTTAGAAATTTTTAAATCATCTCTCCGATGTGAAGATTCTCGCATTTCTAATAAAAAAATGGTCGAATTTACAGCACCTTGAATTTAAAATTGTTAATTTCTGAAATTTCTTATTTACTAGGAGTAAGTCAAGAATATCAGAATCTGCAAGAATTCTTTTTATTTAAATGAATCTCGGGTTAATTATAGTGCTATATAAGAGATATTTGGGTCCAAAAAGATTTTTTTAATTTTCTAAATTTTGAGAGTCACGTCATATTTAATTTTAGGGTTCGATTTATTTTAATTGACATTTCTGGAACCGATAATTTAAATTTGTTGAAATTTGGAGGTGTTATAGATGGACCTAAATATGCTTGAACTATACAATTTTAAATAAGAGTTTGAAATTTTGACTAAATAAAAGTCCAAACAAATGTTTGAATCAATTTTCGTTGAAATACGCCCCTTTTACTTTTTATTAAATAACAATATAAAGCTTCGTTATAAAATTACCTTTCATTTAAACAAAAAAATTCATGGAGACTCTTAAAATTTTTTTGCATATTCTTGGAATAAAATTTCCTGCTCAGATTGGTTTGGGTTTAATACTTAGGGATGCATGAAATGAAATAAGGTTGAATTGTGATGTTAATTGTTATAAACAAGTTCTATTAACAAGCACTTATCATTACAGATTGCGCATTTTTAAGGCATATTTTAGAATTAATATTACTTACTTATATCGTCAAAGTGATACTTGACAACAAAAATATGTCTCCCGATATTATTTGTTAATTTTAGAAACAAATTATGTAAACAAATTTCCAATGTGGGCGTTTAAAGTAAACAAAAAATTTAATCTCCTAAATATGCCTTAATTATATTTGCAGTAAAGTTTAGTTCTGAATATTATATTATTCGATATTATTTATTAAATTTAGAAACAAATTATTACGGTAGACATTTACAAGCGTAAGATCATGACACTGCCTGACAATTGTTTGTATTATTTTTTTATGAAATCAACGAATAATACTTAATCACAAAATTTCCTTATTCAATTCTTATAAATTTCACTGGCAACATAAATTAAGGATAATCGAGATTAAATTATGTTTTGATCACTTCAATAAAACTAAGTAACTAAGTAGTAATTCGATAAAACTAAGTAATATTAATACCGAAATAACACTTACAAATGAGCAATCAGCAATGTAAAGTGTTTGTTATTAGAATTTTTTATCACAATTATTATTACAAGTCAACATTTTTTTCATTTTATGCATCCTTAAGTATTAAACCCAAAAATCTTTATATCCTTATTTAACACAAATTAAAAGGGGAGTATTTCGCGAAAAATTGAAGCAAAAATGTGGTTGGACTTTTTTCAGTAACATTTCTTATTTAAATTTGATAGTTTAAAAATGTATAATTTATTCACTAATACCTCCAATTTAAAAAAATCAATTATCGACTCCACAAATACCGATAATTCAAAAAAATTCAATATGGCGTAACTCCTAAAAGTTTGAAAACTTTAAAAAATCCGTTGGGCCAAAAATGTCACTTTATGAGCAGTTTCGCTTCCTTACAGGTATCAAATAAATGTGCTTCCTCACGAAGGGAGGTTGTTTTTCACTAAAAAAAAAACAAAAAAATTTACACTTATTTCAACAAGTTGATCTTTCTATCTTATACATAATATCTTATAATCAAAATGTGTTTTCTCACAACTAACCACTTTTTAGATTACAGTAGCGATGTATTTTAAATAATAAATACGTTTTCCTTACATGAACAAAGTTAACCATTTTTTGTTGAATTTTATAAATCGCAAAAGAAGCTAGAGAAGTATGCCAGGACAGAAAAGTATGGCGGAAAATAGTTAACAAGAAGAGTCTCAGTAGAGGAAA
>JAAAKG020059634.1:0-17912 GCA_010014905.2 Druon quercuslanigerum | reverse complement strand
ATATTATAAAAAAAATATATCATTTTTGTACTTTAAACATAATTTATTTCGAAAAAAATCCTTTTTTTAAATGACTTAAAAATTTAACATTAAAAAATGCAAAAATAAAAAACGGCTCTAATAATAATTTTTACTTCTCTTGTAAATTATTTCTGGAGCTTTCTAGAACGAACCCCAAAAATAATCATTTCATCACCGCCATTTAAAGTTCGTTCAGACACACCGTGAGATTAAATGCATACACATTTATTATGATTATAATTTGGAACTTTAATTTCTTATATATATTTTAAGGTAAGAACTATCTTTCCAAAAAATATACGCACCTCTATTTTTGTTCATATTTTCGCGAAAATCTCAGCAGAAAAATATATGAGACAACATGAATGTTGCAGGTGAAGGTTTTGCCAACACTGATACAAAGTTTCATAATTTTCAGATGATTAGCGATTATTTTACTAGCGAGTGAAAGGTAAAAAAGTAAACAGTAAACTCCAGAAATAAATTTGATCTTTAAATTGGATAAAAATGCTGCAGCACGTTTATCTGATAAAAGATCAAATTTATCTGACGAAAATATGTATTCAACAAATTTGATATGTCTAACGGCTAGGGCTAGGTTCACCGAAAAAATATCCTCCATAAATTTGAAAATCCTCGCAGTATTTATTTTTTAAATTCTCCCACTTTATTTAAATGATTTGAAATAAAAAACCATTCACCTACACTTAAAGAATACATATGCTGCACTTTGGTTAGTTTACACATTATAGTGTTGGTTTAAAATTGTTGAAGTCTTTATCAGGGTCGACAGAAACTAAAGGTTTGTTCAAAAAAAGTAAAGGACTGAACTTGGCTGAGTGTCCACTATAAAGTATAAGCTAACTAATAAAGTGAGACGATTTAAAAAATGAATACGGCCAAGATTTTCAAATTAATGAAGGAAATTTGTTTGGTGAACCTAGACGCAGCCCTTTGACATATCACATATGTCAAATAAATATTTTCGTCAGATAAATTTTATCTCCTGTCAGATAAATTTTATCTTTCGTCAGACAAATTTTATCTTTCGTCAGATAAACGTGCTGCAGCTTTTTTATCCAATTTAAAGATAAGTTTATTCCTGGGGATTACTGTGTAAACTAAGGAACGTACATAGATGATTCTCTAAGCAAATTACACATTTTTGGCTTCTAATAATGTTTTACGTACTGTTAATGAGCGAAAAGTTGCACTTGAATGCTTAAAAATGATTTTTTTCTTGGAAAAATACAAAATCCTTTACGGTAATCGAGACAACTGTATCCCCTTTTTTTGAATCAGGGCTTAGGGACTGTGCAACTGCCTGATTGTGGGAGAAGGTCCTGTTGCACGTGTAACAGTAGCGCCAGCAAAGTTTCCTGCTGAGAGTGCGGTTGCCTCGATTATCGTAAAGTCTTTTGTATTTTCCAGGAAAATGCGATTTTTACACCTGGTGCACTAAGAGGTTATTTTATTATGACGGATCATGAACAAATTTTGTTGGTTGTCTTCAAGGTTTATATTTATAACTCAACTTCCTCGAGGAAGATGTGTTTTTTACACCTGGTGCACTTGGAGGTCATTTTATAATGACGGATCATGAAAAAGATTGGAGGGTTACCTCTAAAGTTCATTTAGAACTTAACTTCCTCGAGGAATAAATATTTATAGCACCTGGTGCAAACTAAATTTGTTGGTACGACGGTCGTCACCTTGCGGAGTCGACCTGAGGTAGCATTACTGATAGCAAAATTTTTTATAGGAACTTCCAGAGCCCATTACAGGACAGACAGAAAGTTAGTGAAATTTCCGTAGAATTTCCGTGGAGCACTTTCCGGAGAATCTTTCCACGTGGAGGGGTGGATTTTTTTCTAAAATTCGCTGTGAATGTTAGAAATTTAACGTGAGCATAAGTACTTGGGGGTTAGGTTCCTTTACTATTTGCTTAATTGACCCTTTGCACTTAAAAACCAGTGACATTTATATGTAATTATTTATAACTGAAAATTACTACCCATTCTTTTATTAATTTGTGTAAAGTGCAAATATCTGCATTTTCTAATAAATGATTAATATGCTGTATATGGAATTTATTATACATAGTATCTTACTGGAGATTTCGTATACCGAGGTTTTAGATTTAATGTAAAAATGTTTATTAAAATTGCAAATGTTTTTAACAGTGATGATTATGGCACTTGTTCACCTTTCACTCGCCAGGGAATAATAGCTAATCATTTGAACATTTCGAAACTCTGCATAAGTATAGGCAAAACCTTCACCTGCAACATGTATGCTGTCAGACAGATAGTAATTTCGTTTGGACAAAATGTTATGAAAAGTAAATTTTGGCACTTTAGACCTCGCCCTACCATACTAATTAGTGAACCTCTTTACCTTCATCTGCTTTTTTCTAATTGCATATTTTGCACATGTTTAATGCCGAATTGAGAATTAGAAATCTAAAGAAATGATTTCATCTGGGTTTAATAACTGCATAGTATATATCTGCTTCTACACTAGACTAACTATACACTAGACTAGAGTCTAGAGTCTAGACTTCACTATAAGTCTACAACCACAGTTTCTGTTTCCACTCCAAGAAGCGGTTCACAACCTCCTGGCCCCTTTCCAGTTGGTACCTGTGTACAAGGTCGCTTTATTTTTGGAATGGTTTGGCTCTAAGTCTAGTGAATTCCAATTCCTCATGGGAAATATATTACTCCCTTCTTTATAACTTGATCGAACATTTGCTGTTGGTACCAGGAGGGCCAGAATTCGCACACAGATCTGACCCCCAAATTTTCGTTTTTCTTTGTAGACTGTAGAGCGGGGAAGTGCAGATTAACTGCGAAGTTATTCTCTGTATAGAGCAGGTATAAGCAAACCAAGGTTCAAGTTAGGACTCCATTCTTCAGGCTCGGGTAGAGTATTTACCATTTGCATGAGGACAAGACACGACTATGCTCAATTTCAAACTATATAATAGTCACACTTATTCTTATATTTTCAAATTTAGAAACCACAGCTGTAAGGCAGACCGTGCTAAAGTTGTCAGCCTATACAAAATTAAGAATAAGGGATATGAAGATCATTTTTTAAACAGGCTGCTGCTGTTAGAAATCACATTTTCATATTTATACTTTTTTTATAAAGAACTTTAAATGTGGAGACAAAGCTGGTACTTGTTTAATATAATAATAAAAATAATTAAGGATTTTAAAGTATATTTGAATATATGAATATGCGTATATAACTTTTGTAGTAGTGACGGTCATTAAAAAGAATATTCGCCTCTATTACTTTTTAATAATTTTGAAAGTGATGATTTGACTTGAATCTATTCCTTAAATGCTTTCTGAAATTTCTTAAAAAGTGGCACTTACTTGAATTCTCTTAAACCTACTTCGAATTCGATGATTTAATGTAAATCTCTTGAGCTCAATTGATTTCAATGGAATGCAATTGAGCTCTCTTGAATTCAGTATCAAGGTCAATCCTAGAGCTCCAACAGCTTTATTTAAAAAAATTGATTTTAGAAAAATTTTTCGAGTGCCCTTGAAAAAAGTCGCAGAACAGTTTTCGTCCCTGGTACCATGGATCAGACTTCTTCCGTTTAATCTCCCTCGCAGGAAAGGGGAGATCGTCTTTGTGGTTCTTTCCCCTCAGCCTTAGTCCGAAGAGACCCAGGACCAGATGTCGATCCTCAGAGCTCCGGTTCTAAGTTTATTTGAATGGCGTCCATGTGCTTCCAAGCATGAGGGGACCAGCTTGAGTTGGTAGCTGGTTGCATGGAATGAGTCTGCCTGTGCTATTTGACCACCGTTGCCTCCTTCGGGCCCGTACCTTATACAATTCTATATATGCTTGCACCTTTTTAAGCCCAGGATTTATTCTTTTCTCGATTATTATAAAGACTGTTTGCGATTGACTATATCTAATTCTAAGAAATGCGCATGTAATTTGATATCTCAGCATAGTTGGCAAGATCTTCAGGTACACTAGTAAATGATGGTCACCATCAAGATTATGAATAACTTTTTTTTCTTCTAAAGTTGTGTTAAAGCAGAAGCCAAATTTAATTTGTGATAAAATTAGTTTCGTGAGTGTTCCAGTTTAACTTACACTTGTCGTATTTTTTACACTTTTAATTACATAATTTTAATGTTTCTTTCACGGGCCGAAAGTCCGTGCCCAGAAAAACAGCGGGATAATTTTTTGGTAGCTTATTTGTTATGCACTCGAAATAGGAACATAGTACACGAACATAGTAGTTACGCATTCGCATCCTCCATCGTCTCAATTTTGTCGCCACACAAAACAACACCCAATCAGCGTACTCTGGAGAATCAGTGTTTTTCTGTGTGACTCTTACGTGGAATGCGTGGAGCACTCACCCGAGATAATAATAATATTTTAATAATGTAATAATTCTACTTACATTATAAGTTGCAACCTATGATTTTTGAAATGTTTGACTCTACCTTGAAGCTTCAGCCACTTTCAATTTTTATTCACACCTGACTTCTAATTTCAACTCGGACATGCAGTTGTAAGAAGACCATCTTATATAGAGGTAACTAAAATTGAGACGTTTGGAAAATTAACAAACTCTAATACTGGAATTGAAAGTGATTTACAGTCAATTCGTCTGATAAGTGTGAAATTGAGTGATTGTAACTGAATCAAAGTGATTTCCTTTTTGGTGGGCCAGAATTTGAAGAATAGAAACGTATATTAAAAAGAGTTTCGTGTGAATTGCAGGGAATTGAAATTGAATTCAAGCAAACTTCCGAGTAGGGTAGAGTGGGGTCAAAAGTGCCGCGGGGGGAAAATGTCATATATTTGGGCGTTATTTCTCACGTTACCGACTCAAAAAGTCAAAAGTGTGTGACCTAAGTTAAACTTAGGCAAGTGTCGTCCTATTGGATAGTAGTTTATGCGTGGGGGGGGGGGATTTTCGTGAATATCGTGGATTCGGCGATTTTCAACTCTTTTAATAGCGATGACAACAACTTAGTCTACTATAGTTTTGATAGGGTCGAGACATAAGCCCTCGTCTTACGTTTATGGCCACGGGAGGTAAGACAGCGTTTTCTTGTCTCAAGTCGAGCCTTGTCTTAACTAAAACGACGTTTACTTGTCTCAAGACGAGTCTTGTCTTGGTTGAGATGGTTGAACCTTTTTCGATTCATAAATGAAATTAAAATAGATGAATGAAAAATTTGTAATTATTAAATTCGATATTTTTAATTAAAAGATTCAGATTCTGTGCGTTTGAACGAGTATAACCTTTAACAATTATCTTCAAAAAAATTAAAATTTTAACTTTCTAGAAGGATCTCCTAAACCGTTAGAAATACATAAAAACAAACAACATTTTCGGTATCTTCGTCAAAAAAGAATAATACAAAAGACAATCTGTAAATGAATTGTTTGTATATATATATATATATATATATATATATATATATATATATATTGTATAAAAATATACAAGATTGTTTATTCATTAACAAAGATTAGCTTTTATGACAGTCAGAATTACCCTTTTTTAGAGCAGGTACTCGAAAATATAAACCGCTCGTTTTGGGAGTAATAAATATGCGGCTCAAGACATACATATATGCCTTTAAAACAGATAAACTTGTCTGCAAGATATACATTGAAGTCTGGCTCCTTCAACGCTCAAGTCGACCTTTTTGACTTCAGCATGTCTTGATTGGGGGCAATTAAAGTCAAAACCAGGTCAAAGAATTTTTAGCCGGGCTTATACCATAGATTTTTGTTCCCACTTTTAAGAATATTTAGTGATTTACCATCTAGCAGAACAAATTTTAAACTCATCCCTCTGATGACCGCGGTCTTCATTTGTTTCCTATAATAATATGACGAGAAACAAATGTAGAACAAGAGACTTCCGGAAATACATATGCATTGATTTTTTAATCACGCGTCGGATTGAAATATTTGTTATTTGTCGACAAATTTCGTGTAAAAAAGCTCATTTACACGAGCATATAGTATTATTATTTTTTGTAAAAGCAATAAAATAAGGTGTGCCACGTTGTACTACGGGTGGGCCTTGAGAGCCAGCGTCATGAGCGTACCGGAGTAATTAACGCTTATTTTCATAAATTAAAAATTTAAATCCCACTTTCTAATCTACATAGTCTTTTAGGAAAAAACCTAAGCTTTCTTTTAAGAACAAAAAAAGTCTGCCTTACTTCCAAAAAAGTCAAAATAATTATTTATTCTTCGTTTTTGAAGGCCAAATATTTTTTTTTTTTGAAAAAAGGCGTAGGGTCAATCTAAGGGGCCTGAAAACCTCTATAATAACTATAGTAGTCAACATTTTTGGCATCGCTATGACAAGAGTTAGAAATCGCCGAAATACGAAAATCCCAAAACTTTCACTCCCTCCCCCTCGGCCAATAATTATCCGAATGACAAACTTTTTTCCCCATAAACTACTATCCAATAGCCTTATCAATAGTCTGATATTGCCTAAAATATTAATTTTGAGGTTTTTGAAGGTTTAAGGATGCAGAAATAATGTTTTTATGAGTAATTAAACT
Source organism: Druon quercuslanigerum (assembly GCA_010014905.2). Lineage (NCBI taxonomy): Eukaryota > Metazoa > Arthropoda > Insecta > Hymenoptera > Cynipidae > Druon > Druon quercuslanigerum. The sequence continues at coordinate 11,313 of JAAAKG020059634.1, read as the reverse complement.
CGTTAATATCGAAAACTTAATTTAAGGAACTAATGAACATTTTCCACGGAACCAGGCAGATATGTATAAGTCAAAGAGGTTTTGCCAAGTACATCTGGCCTGTGCTTTACCACATCAGTACTGCCCCAGTGCTGGTTACCAGTACAGATAATCGACAGTTCGCCCAGTATTGGCTAACGTCTGGCTCCAAGATCGGCGCACTACACCAGGCCGACAGTATAAATATTAAATTTGTTATTTCCACACAGAAAAACTTCTTATGGTCATACGGTCATACAAAAAAACAAAAGAGATTTGTTGTTGTATATAAATATAAATATTATATAAATATTAAAAAAAATTTTTAAATACATTGAAAAATATGGATCATGTGTTCTAAAATGTCTATAAACTATAAATACAACTGTCGCGATCTTAAACGTTGTAAAGTGGTCTCAGACACCTAAAAACTAAACCTCACTTCCTTAACACTACCTTAACACGTCGTATATTTTACATTTCCATTTAGCTCAAATCTTGCTGTGGCCCCGGTCGGGGACGGATCGGGCCAAATCGGGCGCAGATCGGGTCACTGTGGCCAGATCCGTTATGAAACGCACGCCCCGACCGGGGCCGAACCTGATAGCCCGGTCAGTCCCAATCTGGCCCCGATCAATTTCCGGTTCAAATCCAGGTTCTCAATTATGGGATATATTTAAAATAAAAATAAGTAATACATATAAAAAAAGTTAAACGCCTTGTCATTACGTCCACTCTTATTTTTACTGCTTTTTGTACCCTTTCGCTTATCATCCCAGTCTTTCGCGTTAGCGAAAATTTTCCTATTTGAAAAAGCACTTCTTTTCCGTGACCGTAAACTTTAGGCAAGCAACAGCTGAAAATAAATTATGGGAATTTGATTTTCACTAAAAATAGAATAACTATATTTTCAGATAAAACAATTAACCTTTAAGAAAAAAAAACAAAAAACTCGAGATTTCAACAAAATACACATTTTTTCGAATAAATAGTTGCGTTTTAAACTGAAGAAGATTGAAATAAAAAGATTAATTTTATACGAAGGACGATAGTTTTTAATAAAATAATTAAATTTGAACAAATTTTATCCTTAAATAGTAGTAAGTTTAAATCTGGCGCAAGAAATTTCTTAAAGGATTTCAATTTTGATTTTAGAAAGGGGAATTACTAAAAAAATTATAATTTAGGCCTTGGAACAAGTTATGTAATTATTTTTCACTTTAAACCTAATTTGAATATCAAATATTAAAAAGAATAACTCTTATCCTTTTGATATTATGTTACACCGGAACCCAGCGGCCATTCAACTACTGCAATTGGTGTCACCTCAAGAACTGAGTTCGAGGGTTCAGGTCAGAAATTTGGAATGGGAAAACCCCAGATTCAGGACCATCTTAAGATATTTTCAGGCATGTGCTTATCCATCTCAACTACACTATTTCTTCTTATGAATTAAAAGTACTTATCAATTTTGTCTTAGGCTTCACAGAAAAATTATTGTAAAAATAAGTAAATTTATATGTTAATTAGAGAAGAAAAACAATAAGTTTTAGAATCTCCAATAAATTAGGGGGAGATTAGTGGATATTCGCACCATCTTTAACTCAGCAATGGGCGCGTCAGTAGTAAAAAAAACGCCAGAAACAATCTACTAGTTTAATATATTAATATATACACTTTTTAGAATTTTTAATATTAGCCAGCAGTCTACCGCTTTTCATTTTTGGAATTTTTAAATCATTATTGGATTCATCCAAAATATACCGAATGTGCCTGTCGAAAAAAAGTGTTCGAAATAACTACAACACCATTCGGAATTTCCTTGAACACCTAATAGATGGCGTTGCAATAGGAAACTTGGGCAACCCGGTCTGGCATGAGTCCGGGCCATGCAAATTAGCCCTACTCGGGATAGACCATGTCAGCCCTATCCGGTCCTGATCACTAGTCGGAAAAAGATCTGGCGATTTCTGCAAGGTTTAGAGGAATGGTTAAGACGCCGCCCTGCTAGGCGATAGATTAACAGAGCAAAAACAATGTCTCAAATTTACGCTGGACTTGTTTTCATTTTTGTCTGAAATCAAGTCGGTAACTGGATTTAATCATGAAAATAGTACTTAAAAAAAAACCTCTTGAGTCTTAAAACAAAAACAACCCACTAATTGGTCTCAATTTTAGTTTATTGGTTTTTAAGGAAGATTTAATTGTCTTGTCTTCAATGAAGATACTTCGAACTAAAAAAAAGGACTGCAATGAAGCTATTTTTCAGTACTAGAAAGTTTTAAGTTATGACGTCACGCTCGCTGCTTCGAATTTATATTTAACAATTTATATTGATGTAAATTTATTTTAAACAAAGAAATTGTTTTGCATTTCCGTATTAATACATTTTTGTCTTGTTTTAGCCTATCCTTTCCTTGAGTTTTAGTTTAAATTTAGATATAATTTGAGAAATCTTTACAGCTGATTTTTAAATTCAGATTAGGTCTTAATTTAAGGCACTTTTCGGAAAAATTCTCAAGAGTAGAAAGTTGTTGCAATCAGCCAAGGAATACGCCTGAATTTTTCCGAAGCATTTTGAGCAAAATTTTGAATTTTGAAAAAAAATTCATATCACAAAAAATTTGCCATTAAGACGCCATTTTGAAAATACTAAAAAGAAAAATCGATGTTTGAACCATGGATTCTCAAAGTTAAGACATTTATTCCACCGGTTAGTGGGGTCCCAGAATAATTACAGACTCGAAAAACTTTGAAAATGGATAAAAAAAAGGCACCAAAAATCACGTTTTTTTTTGTTTAAACTGCATTTTGGAATAATAAATAAAAATTTTTAGGAATTTCATTGGCACCATCGGAAAGAGGAGATCTTAAGAAATGAAAATATATGTATCTCAATTTTTTCTAGTGTCGAATAGTCTTAGTATTGGCCTTCGAAGAGCAGTGTACCGGTAGTGGCGTTTTGGCAGTTTAAGGGTTAATAGAGCATGACCTACTTTCGTTTACATCTTAAATCGAGACCGTTCTTAAGCTTACAATTAGACTTTATTTTCACTGTGTATAGATATAGATGCAGGTGTTTGATACCCCGTATGTTTAGAAAGTTTATTTGTAATATAATGTTTAAAAATGTAATATATGTATTCACTCTAAACAGGACCATTAAGTCCATGAGTGTTTTGCCGCATATCATGCGCAAGAATTTCGTGTTAATCACATTCATTTTAATTTTTACCCTTTTCCTGATAGGCTCACGTCTACTACAGTTTCGACGATTATAATCCTATACATTTTAACTTCTAGTTCTTGAAGAAAAAAAAAAGCTTTATTTCTATTAACATTCTTTCTACATTAAAGGGCCCTTTCTCGAAAAAAAATCAGATTAATTCTTCCAATTTCATTTTGAAGTTTAAGTATGCATTTTTAATTTTTTACCGAGATTTTTCCACAAATATGGTTCTAATCAAAGAAAAGGACATGAAAAATCGTATTCAAACTGTAGCATACAACACTTCTTTTAAATCCGGAGAAACATAGGTGCACTATGAGAATCCCATTTAGGCACCTCAAATTTAAGTTGTTCCGAGAATTGTTGCCGCGGCAGTTTCGGAGTTCGTTCAACGATGCGTGAAACACCAGCACCGTAGCGACAAAGGGGTAGTGCACGGTTATATTGCGTAATATTAGGAAATGGTTCACACGCCACTGACTGTTAACTTTCTGAACGAGCAAATGTTGTGTTCATTTTAAGCCCAGGCTATTTAGTAGGATGTCCAAAACCGCACCTAAATAGGATTTCCAGTGTATCAAAACAGAATATTTAGATATTATACCGCGTTATCGGCTCCAAACGATTTAACTATCTGACACAAGTCTAGATATTGAAGAGGAGCATACGTATATATTATAGAACGAAGATTTTAACTGGCAATATATCCAACAAATGAAAGGGCTGCATCTAAGATATTTAAAAAATATTTTTTTAATATCCAAAAATATTTTATATTATAGTCCGCTGCTTATTATTTTCGTTCCACGAAATAATAAAATTTTGATATTTATTGAAGTTTCTTTTTTGATAATTATTTAATTTTTGTGAACAGCGTACACCACGCTGTGCAAGACTAACTTTTTTGATAATTATTTAATTTTTGTGAACAGCGTACACCACGCTGTGCAAGACTAACAGAAAGGACCTACAGTTTTCTTGGAAAAATTATGGTATATCGAAGAACACTTAATTCATTCTTCACCAAAATGTTTAGTGCAATATACATCCACAAAACCACAACGCCCACAATGAATGATGGATATATGGACAAAGCGGGGTTTAAATATCCGATAAAATTGAGTTTTTTTAAACAAATTTATGTATTGTCCGTTCTTATTACAAATTTAATACTTTTAATAAAAAAAAGATATCGTCCTTCAGTATATTTTATATTGAATAGAATATATTATGCCGTAATATCTAATTATCTATTTATTATGCTTGAATATATGAAAAATTGTGTATCTACTTTTCAATATCTATTTTTTACATTCTCGTCCTAATCAGAAGGTATTGATTTTATGTAAAATTTCACTTTTTCGGTTTTCATAAAATCTACACGTTTTGAGACCCACTGAGTTATCAAAAAAATAAATAAATAAATTAACATTTTAAGCCAAACAACGCATGGTATGGAAAAAAGTCAAGAGAAGAAAAACGTTGATTTTTGGAAGCCAGACAAGATTATCATAACAACTTTTTGAATTTTGTCGAAAAGTTAAAAATTCAAATTTTGATTATACAAAAGATAATGAAAAATTCCATTTTTTGGCCAAACTATGCAAGATGTGAAAAAAATGAATTAACTCAAATTTCGTACCCTGAAAAGATCTACAAATTTTTCATCAATCACTTTTTGATAGGACGGATGGTTTTGATTTTTAGTCGTAAAAAATAACATTCAAAATTAAAAAATTACAGTTTTCGAAAAACGACACAAGGTACGAATTAAAATTAACAGACTAAAGTTGTTCACTCAAAAAAGATCTATAAATTTGTTACTAATCATTTTTAGATAGGAAGATTAGATTTTCTTTTAATCGTAAAAAATAAGATTAAAAATTTTAAAATAAATTTTTGGAAAAGTGTCACAAGAGAAAAACAAAATTTAAAGCTGAAAGTTTTTTAACCAAAAAACATCTGAAACTTTAATATAAACTCTGGTTATAAAAACACATTAAAAGTAAAAAGATAAACTTTTTGGAAAAAGGATACAAGATACAATAACATTTTATTTACCAACACTTTTCGCCTTAATTACATCTACATTGAATATAAACAAATTAAATCGGTGGAAAAATGACATAAGTTAAAGTAGAATGTTTATTCATAATTTTTATTTTAATAGAATGTGAATTTTTTTTATGATAGTAATAAGACAGTACAAATACTTTTGTTCAAATACTAATTCATATCATGAATGGTAATAATATCATTTTATTGAAATGATATACATTTTTCAGGATAGCTAAGAATACAATTTAATGCAAAATAAGAAACAAATATTAAAGTAATATCATAAAAAGGAGATTTGTACTTTATTTTGCAATATCTGAGTAAGCAGCCCCAGACTGAGGTACAGAAATAAACAAAATATACATATAATATAATACAGTTAAACATAATGTAGAAAGGTTCGCATTTTGACAAAATCAAGTGTGAAGCATAAGATCGTGATGGGAATGTGTGAATGCGCGAGAAACAACAGTCGTGCGCCGTATGCGCGCTCAAGCTTGCGATCCACGCGCGTGGAGCGCTATGAGAATGTACCAGCAGAGCGCGCAGATTTTTTTCCTTGTGCTGATATCAAAAGAGTTCTAAATCGTCAAAACAGGTGCGAGCATATCCTCAGAAGTTTCAGTCTAATCAAAGAATTTTCCTGCTTTTAGATATTAATCCAAATCATGTAAAAGTATCCGTGTGTTTGGGATTCTTTTTTTGTGGTCAACATTGATAAAGTAATTTAAATAAATAAATTATGAATAATAAAAGATTCTTTTCTCATACATTAAACAAGATTAGACGAATCTTCTGACATCTGAAAGCCAATATTGTTCGGCTAGTATTACCAGCAATTTCACGTTCCCTGATTTATGGTAGGTATAACCTTTTTTTTTGTATTATTGTATCCGTAAGAGGACGAAAGGCAGCCTAAAAGCCAATAAATAATCCCCACATGGCACGACGGCCCCCATCCGAGTATAACCGAGCCGAGCGTTGCTTATCTTCGGCAATCGAACGGGAAGCCTTAAATAATTCCATGTATTTTACCTATAAACAGATTAAAAGTCTATTTGAAAGTAAAGGATGGTGGTATGACTGGAATATTTAATTATCAGTATACACTCCTAAATGAAATTTCATATATTTTGACCAGAATTGGTTAGATATTAGGATGGGAAGAATTACCCAAAAAATGCTCTCGGTGAGATACAAATTCGTCAGTGGCACACAATGAGTTACCACGACATCGCTTATCTATTTTCTCGAGAGACTTTAGACTTTTCGAAGGTCACTTTTGTGCAGAGAGATTCCACATCAGAATAAGGGTCAGAATAACATATACATGGTTCTTTCTGTGCAAATGTTAATATCTGGTAATTTTGTACATATTAAAATGCTTACACAATACGCCTCAGTGAGAAAAAAAAGTTCTACCATTTTCTGTCAAGTAGAAATTATATACTATATAACAGAGGTCAACTTAACGGTGCAATTGATTAATAAATCCCGCAAGATTATTTTACGGATCCGAGTATGTGACGTCAGAGACAACCTACCGAAGGTCCTCTCCAAGGAGAACGGAACATTACCTCGCTCTATGACCGAATTAGTTCGCTCGAAGAAAGAATCTCCGCAAGACATCAAGGTCTCGACCTTGAATAAGCCTCCATCTAAATAACGGGTATTTTATTGCTACAATGGTGCTATGTGACGTAATTGCTTCTGCAGTTTTGCATAATTCAAGAAACTGCAAAAATATTTTTTTTTACCACGAAATCATTTCAAAGTTGTTTGGTCCTTTTTTCACTCTTCTTTGTTGCGAACCAAATCCCGGTAATATAATTTAAAATTACACAAAGAATTTATACTTTCCACTCACCAATCAATTATTATTACCATGAAACGACCGCTACCTTGGAATTATTTCTGTTTATTGAATGAAGTTAATAAACGTTTGTGCGTACATTTTACACATGTGGAATAGTCACTATGCAGTGGTAACCGGCTATTGTAACTTTATTCGCGTCACCTCGACCTCGATTCAAGCATCTTCGAGATTTACACCTACAATTTTCATCCTTTACAATCACGGAAATTAATCTTGATAATTTAAATATTTGCAAAATATTAAGGCCCATTAATCTTTGAGAGTCGAATGCTCGAATTTTTGATCAAGACTTGGACAAATTTTGCCTTCTAATTTCCTACAACTGTTGTTCTAACAGCGTTATCTAAACACGCACTACGTAAAGTGAACCAATGCAATGTAGTGCGGCATTCAATTTTCAACGGTCATAAGTAGAAGGAGACCTTGTACTTTGTACACTGATTGTGAAAGCACGAGAAAGAAGTCGCATGATTACTTAAAGCCAACGCAGAACGTTATCACACCTAGCAGGAAAAAACTTCCTGGGGAGGATGAATTCAATTGCAAAATTTAAAAAATATTTTTTTATTTCATCGCCTTGTTTCAAAGTTCTCTTTGAAGAGCTTTTAAAAGGATTTATTCAAAGTCAATTCAGTTCAGGAACATACCCTTCATTACAGCTGAATTGGATTCATGTCTTTAATTCGCCTAAATTTAGTTGAATTCTACTTCAAATTCCATTGGGTGTTCTTAAATTCAATATTCACTTTTGACCATTGAATTCATGACAATTCAACAGAGCAGAAGGTCGGATGAAGGTGACTTAGAGTATGTACTACAGCGAGTCAATACAATTTCACAGCATTCTGGGAAATTTCAGAGTTTACAAGAAAATAATTGATCCAAAGTTGAATGTAAAGTAATTTAATAGAATTGAAGTTTAAAAATAAATTGGAAAAAATATACTTAGAGTTAATTCGACGGAATTTAACAGAATTCAGCAATTCTCATGAGTTCAGTGGAATTCTGATGAATTGCATTGATTTCTCTGTTGAATTACACGGATAAAATGTATCCGAAAAAAGTCAGGAACTTATAACTAGGTTTCGGATACGGAATAAAAAATTAAACTTTAAATCCTTATTTCTATGAAAAATCTATGGATAAATTTGGAACTTTTTTACGAACAGTTCGAATTTCCTACGAACAGTTCCTGAAAATTTCAGACTTAAATGTAAAAAGCGAAAAATTTTATTTGTACGCTTTAATTTATATTTAATTGTAAATTTGCACAATTGCGAGGTTTCTAACCCTCGATCTGCATAAAACAAGAGTGCGTAAACGCGCTCAACCATCGTGGTTAAGCAATATAGATATAATAAAACTTCTAGCCATTCATCCGATGAAATCGAACCACACATATGAGTGCACATAAGCACCACGTGTATGTGAAGGCGAACCTACTTCCTAGCTCCTAGATTGCTCGGGCAAGCTCGTGAGTGCTCTGTGAAATTTTACCCGAAACACTTATAATATTATTTTAATTATTTACGGAAAGAAAGGGATGAGCGGTTTTAGACTTGCCATATCGAGTTCGTCAATTCTTTCTGAAAGTTCGCAGATTATTTACGAAAATACATCAATACGTAACGTATATTTCTCGTATCCGAGCCCTACCTGAGTAAAAATTCTTCGACTTGGTTTCGACTTGAATTGCCTCCAATCAAAACATGCTGAAGTAGAAAAGGTCGACTTTAGCATGTCTCAGTTTTTATACGGAGCCATATTTCAATTTAGACAAGTTTCTATGTCTTAAAGACATATATTTATGTCCTTAGTAGCATATTTATGACTCCAGATGAGCGGTTTATAAAAAAGGGTCATTCTCACTGCCATAAAAGCTAATCTTTGTTAATGATTAAACAATCTTGTATATTTTTATACAATATACATATCCAATTAATTCTTTTACGGATACTTATTTGTATTATACTTGTTTGACGAGGATACCGAAAATGTTGTTTTTTGTTTTTACGTATTTCTAAAGGTTTAGACGAACCTTCTAGAAAGTTACAATTTTAATTTTTTAAAGAAACTTTTTAAGGGTTATACTCGTTCAGACCCACAGAATCTTAATTTTTAAATTAAAAGTAAATAATTTAATAATTACAAATTTTCCATTCATCAATTTTAGTTTCATTTAATGTGACTAAAGTTTGCAGCGTTTATAAACGAAATTATAAAATTTCGAAAATTTCTTTTACTGATTATTTGCACCTGGAGCCAGGTAAAACAAAAATTAGTTTAATCCAAATCATTGTTAATAGCTGCCTAAGTTTTAAGCACCCAGACACGTTGCAAATTATATAGAAAATAAAACAACAAATTTTTTCGTTTGTAAACTTTGCATACTTCAGTTACGTTTCATTTATGGGTCGAAAAAGGTTCAACCATCTCAGCCAAGACAAAGCTCGACGTGCGACAAGTAAACGCTGTCTTACCTCGCGCGACCATAAATGTAAGTCGAAGCATTTTTACTCGGGTAGCTACTAGTTCATGAATTTTTTACGCATACATTTTTTCTGTGTATATGGAGTTATGTTAAATTATATGAAATACTCCAGAGTTTCGTTATATTCTATGGACTTTTGTGCAGTTTTAAGTAGTTCTGTTAAAATAATTAAATTCTACGTAATTCAATTGAAGTGTGTAGAATTCTGTATAATGCTGTGTCTGTTGAATTCTATATGGTATTCTGATGATTCCTAGGAAACTTTATTGAACTATAAGAGATTCTATATAACTCCGTTGAATTCAATGGAATTTTATAGAATGAATTACAAATTTAGCTTAAAGGGACTCCATAGTTCGTATCCAGCCCCTTGACCTGCTCGTTGGGGGCTTATTGCTGCGCCCGGAGTCGAGCTACAAGTCTGAATTTAAAATTCATCCAATTTTTACACTGCTTTGCTCTGCACTTAAAGTCTGAATTTCAAATTTAACAAATTTTAACACTACTTTTCATACACTGTCTCTTCTTTCTCTTTCTAATGTATCACTTTCTAATTGCACCTGCTACTGCTTGCTCCATGGTTCGCATCCATGTTATCTGTAGAACTGTAGCTTGTAGAAGACTGTACTGTCGGGACTCGATTCGGACGGAACAGTCGGCCCCCCAACGAGCAGGTCAAGGGGCTGGGTACGAATCATGGAGCCCCTTTAAGCCCCTAATTCTATTGAATCATTAAAGGAACATCTTCAAATAAGCAACCACCTCCGATATAAACCCTTATCAATTGTGTCACGCGTCCCCAAAAGCATGACATTTAAAGAGTTGTATAGCTTTTTTATTTTGTTTATTATAAAACAAAAAAAAAAAAAATACAAGAAAATACTTTTGAGCTATCACATCAAACTCTAGGTTTAGTAACAGTGTCGAGTGTTGCCTGCAAATAGGCTTCACACAAAATCGGGGGAATCGAAACGTAAATTCGATTGGAAAATTGAAAAGCATAATATTGCACAATATACGCGAGTGAGTATCTGCGTACTTTTTTCCCCTGATACCCCTTTGCGTTTTAATATTATAATAAAACAAAATGCCTGAGTAGATAAAATTTATTAAATAAAATACGCACAAGAAACATTTCTCGAACCACAAGATGCCGCGTTGCCAGATTACAATCATGCAAATAAAAAAGGTAGTGTCTATACACTATGGATCTGAACACAAGTCACGCTCCCTGCCCTTTTCCAGCTCCTCCTTCCCTTGGGCTAAGTGCGCCTAAGTGCGTACGTTTAGACTCCATTGTGTTATAAATGTAAATAAACGTACAGACGTTGCGTATGTTTAGACTCGGCCGATGAAAAAATATGAAAATCAGTACAAAATTTAAAATGACCTCCAACGTAAAAATTATGAAAGGTTAATATATAACAGTGTTGTGAACTTTTTAATTAATGTTTGATACAAGAAAATTGAAGAGGACACCAAATTCATATTTATCTTACTGAGCCTCAAGATGATATCTCCATGCAACTTGCTATACTTTTGAGCCACATAGTTCTAACTTAACCATAAATATTAAATCTGAATCTTTACCTAATTCATAATCAACACGCTGACAGTGACCAATCGGGTTGTCGGCGCGAC
>JAAAKG020059623.1:0-17913 GCA_010014905.2 Druon quercuslanigerum | reverse complement strand
TCGGTAAATTAGTTTTCCTTAAAATAAATTTCGGTATCTTAATATTCGCTATTTTAATTTTCTGCCACTTGAACCATTGGAAAAATGACCGGCTGTCCATATAAATGTGGTTTGTAACTGTATCATTAATTCCTTGTTTAATATGCAATTTTAATCGTATTCGCATTGGGTTTTTTTTAACAAGAGAGTTGAAATTTCGATACAGAAACGATTCTCTACAAAAAGGGATGGATTTTAATTAAAAATTATTTTTAAACAAATAGTGCATCGAAAAGCATATAGTTAAACTTTCAAGCAAAAGAAGCGAATTAAAAACAAAACAGATTGTTTGTTAACAATTCATTTTTTACGCTTAATTCAATTGGTTAAAAATTTCGTCTCTCTCTGAAAAGTGACTTAGACCGAAATAGTTGAATTTTTAACCAAGAAAAATTTTCTATGAAAAGAGAAAATTGATAAATTTTCGTACCTTAAAAAAGAAGTTTTAACTAAATATAAAAACTTTAAATAAAAATGATTCAAATTTAACAAAATAGTGTTTTATTTTTGAAAAGAAGGACTTTTCTACAATCAAGGATTAATTTTTCGCCACAAGAGAAATTTTCAGACAGTTGAATAAAATGACAAAAAATGAATTTTTGACAAGTAAGTTAAATCTTTAACCAAATAGCTAAATTTTAAATCGAGAAAGATGAATTTAAAACAAAATAGTTTAATTTTAAATAAAAAAAACTTTGGAACCTTAAATGCAGTTGTCAAATTCTTTGCTAAAAAAATTAATTTTCATAAAAAAGTACATATTTTCAGAATAAACGGATACATTTTCTACGAAATAATTTATTTTTCATCTTTTAGAGGACAAATTTCTAACATTTTTAAACAAAAAGGTGTCTATACTACAATAATTTTCAAGCAATTTAGTTTCACATTTAAACAATTAGTTTAATTTCTGACCACAAAGGTTAATTTTAAACTAATCATTTAAATTTATAATTTTCAAAAGATCCATGAACTTTGAAACCTCCTAAGTAACAATTTTCTAAATAAAAATAAAATAGTTAATTTTTAATCTGTCAAATCTTTGCATAATCTTTGAAATTGTTGTGAAATCGTTTAAATTTTAAGGAATACTTCTAAAATATTTTCGAAGTCTTTTAAATATTTGTATAACCTCAGAAATAGTTGTAAAAATAATATACATTTTTACAAAATCCTTCTAAAATATGTATGAAATATTCGCGTAATCTTCGAAATCTTGGTAAAATATTTCTAAAATCATTAAAGTATTTAGGGGAACTTTAAGACCTTTGTGAAATTTTTAAAATCTTTGCAAAATCCTTTTAGAATCTTTTAAATATTTGTAAGATCGTTGAAATTGTTGTAAAATATATATAAAATCAGTAAAATATTTGCTTAATCCTTCCACAATCTCTTCGGAATTTTAAAATATTTGTGAAAGTTTTCTAAAATTTTCGAAATAATTGAAAACTCCTCAAAAACATTGTGAGATTCATGGAATCTTTGTGAAATCCTCTTGAAATCGTTCAAATATATGTCAAGTCTTTAAAAAATTTGTAAAATTTTTGTCACATTTTTGTGAATTATTCAAAATCTTAATGAAATCATTGAAATTATTCAAATCTTTGTAAAATCTTTGTGAAATTTTTGTAATATTTCGAAAACATTAAAAAACTTTTTCAATCTTTAAAATATTTGAGGAACCTTTAAAACCTTTGTGAAATTGTTGCGACATCCTTATGAAATCTTTAAAGTATTTTTAAGGTATTGAAAATTATTGTGAGATATTTAAAAGATTTGTGAAATCATTTAAATTTTTGCGTAATCCTTTTTAAATATTTTTAAAATCTTTTACTTTTTTTGTAAGACCTTAAAAATTTGTTGTGAAATTATTTACATCTTTGCGAAATCCTTCAGAAATTTTTGTATAATCTTTGAAATATTGATGAAATCATTGTAATTCTTTAAATTTTTGTGTAATCTATTACAATTTTTTGAAATATTGATTTGTTTATTTAAATTATGTACTATTTAAAACCTTTAAAATCTTTCTGAATCATTCCAAAAACTTTTCGGAAATCTTAGGTATTTTTGTATAATATTTGAAATCTTTGTGAAATCCTTCTTAAATATTTTCGAAATCTTTAAAATATTTGTATGACCTTAAAAATGGTTGGGAATATAATTTATAGTTTTACGAAATCCTTCTAAAATATTTGTGAAATATTCATGTAATCTTTGAAATCTTGGTAAAATGTTTCTGAAATCATTAAAATATTTGGGGAACTTTTAAAACCTTTGTGAAAATTTAAAAATCTTTGCAAAATGTTTTTGAAATCATTCAGATATGTGTAAAATCTTTGAAACTTTTGTAAAATTTTTGTAAAATTTTGGTGAAATATTCGAAATAATAATGAAATCATTTAAATTATTTAAATCTTTGTGAAATTTTTGTAATATTTCGGAAACATTAGATATCTTTTTCAACCTTTGAAATATTTGAGGAAACTTTAAACTCTTTTTGAAATTTTTGCGACACCTTATGAAACTTTCAAAGCATTTTTAAGGTATTTGAAATTGTTGTAAAGTCTTTGTGAAATCATGAAACACTTTGATATATTTGTATAATCTTTAAAACCCTTGTGAAATCTTTGAAATCTTTGTGAAATTATTTAAATATTTTCGAAATCCTTCTGAATATTTTCAAAATCATTTACTTGTGTTTAAGACCTTAAAAAATTGTTGTGAAATCATTTACATCTTTTCGAAATCCTTTTAAAATATTATTGGAATTTTTGTGAAATCTTTGAAATGAATGCGTCGTTTTTCTATAATTTTTAACATATTTTTGAAACCTATAAAACCTTTGTGAAGTTTTTAAAATCTTTGCAAAATCCTTTTGAAATCTTTTAAATATTTTCAAGATCGCTGTCAAATCCTATTAAAATCGTTTAAATATGCGTCAAGTCTTTGAAACTTTTGTAAAATTTTTGTGAAATTTTGGTTAAATATTCGAAATCTTAATATAATCATTGAAATCTTTGTGAAATTTTTGTAATATTTCGAAAACATTAGAAAACTTTTTCAATCTTTGAAATATTTGAGCAACCTTTAAAACCTTTGTGAAAATTTTTGCGACATCCTTATCAAATCTTTAAAGTATTTTTAAGGTATTTGAAATTGTTGTGAAGTCTTTGTAAAATCATTAAACACTTTGATATATTTTTATAATCTTTAAAACCCTTGTGAAATCTTTGAAATTTTTGTGAAATTATTCAAATATTTTTGAAATCCTTCTGAATTTTTTCAAAATCATTTACTTCTTTGTAAGACAATAGAAAAATTGTTATGGAATCAATTACATCTTTGCGAAATCCTTTTAAAAGATGTGTAAAACTTTTGATACTTATGTAAAATTTTTGTGAAATATTGGAAATATTAATGAAATCATTAAAATCATGCTAATCTTTGTGAAATCTTTGTGAAATTTTTGTAATATTACGAAAACATTAGAAAACTTTTTCAATATTTGAAATATTTGAGGAACCTTTAAAACCTTTGTGAAATTGTAACGACATTCTTATGAAACTTTTAAAGTATTTTAAAGGTATTTGCAATTATTGTGAAATCTTTGTGAAATCATTAAACACTTTGATATATATGTATAATCTTTAATATCTTTGCGAAATCTTTGAAATCTTTGTGAAATTATTTTAATATTTTCAAAATCCTTCTAAATATTTTCAAAATCATTTACTTGTTTGTAAGACCTTAAAAATTATTGTGAAATCATTTACATCTTTGCAAAATCCTTTTAAAATGATTTGTAAAGTTTTTGAAACTGTTTTAAAATTTTTGTGAAATATTTCAAATATTAATAAAATCATTGAAATAATTCAAAGCTTTGTGAAATCTTTGCGAATATTTTGAATATTTTGAAAACATTAGAAAACTTTTTCGATCTTTAAAATATTTGAGGAAACTTTAAAATCTTTCTGAAATTTTTGCGACACCTTATGAAATCTTTAAAGTATTTTTAAGGTATTTGAAACTGTTGCGAAATCTTTGTGAAATCATTAAAAGCTTTAATATCTGTGTATAATCTTTAAAATCTTCGTTAAATCTTTGTGAAATCCTTCTAAAATATTTTCAAAATCTTTTGCTTGTTTGTAAGACCTTAAAAAATTGTTGTGAAGTCATTTTCTTCTTTGCGAAATCCTTTTAAAATAATATTCAAATTTTCGTGGAATCTTTAAAATAAATGCGATGTTTTTCTATAACCTTTACAATATTTTTGAAACCTATAAAACACTTGTGAAGTTTTTAAAATCTTTGCAAAATCCTTTTGAAATCTTTTCAATATTTGTAAGATCTTTGAAATCTATGTGAAATCAATTAAATATTTCCTAAAGCCTTTCAAAATTCTTTCAAAATCTCTTTGAAGGCTGTAAAATATTTGTGAAAGTTTCCTAAAATGTTTTAAGTAATTGAATAATCTTTAAAAAAATTTTTGAGCCTAATGACATCTTTGTGAAATCCTTCTGAAATCTTTTAAATATGTGTAAAGTTTTTGAAACTTTTGTAAAATTTTTATGAAATAGTCGAAATAATAATGAAATCATTAAAATCATACAAATCTTTGTGAAATCTTTGTAAAATTTTTTTAATATTTCGAAAACATTAGAAAACTTTATCAATCTTTGAAATATTTGAGCAACCTTTAAAACCTTTGTGAAAATTTTTGCGACATCCTTATGAAATCTTTAAAGTATTTTTAAGGTATTTGAAATTGTTGTGAAGTCTTTTTAAAATCAATTTGTATAATCTTTAAATCTTTGTGAAATCTTTAAAATCTTTGTGAAATTATTTAAATATTTTCGAAATCCTTTTGAATATTTTCAGAATCATTTACTTGTTTGTAAGACCTTAAAAAATTGTTGTGAAATCATTTACATCATTGCGAAAACCTTTAAAAATATTATGGAAATTTTCGTGGAATACTTGAAATAAATGCGACGTTTTTCTAAAACCTTCAAAATATTTTTGAAACCAATAAAACCTTTGTGAAATATTTAAAATCTTTGCAAAAGCCTTTTGAAATATTTCAAATATTTTCAAGATCGTTGAGAAATCCTTGTGAAATCCATGTGAAATCAGTTAAATATTTTCTCAAGCTTTACAAAATCTCTTCGAAATCTTTGAGTAATCTTTGAAAGAATTGTAAAGGTTTTTCTAAAATGCTTGAAATAATTGAAAAATCTTTTAAAACTTTGGGAGATTAATGAAAACTATGTGAAATCCTCTTGAAATCTTTAAAATACGTTTAAAGTCTTTAAAACTTTTGTAAAATTTTTGTGAAATTTTGGTGAAATATTTGAAATCCTAATGAAATCATTGGAATAATTCAATTGTTGTAAAATTTTTTTAATATTTCAAAAACATTAGAAAACTTTTTCAATCTTTGAAACATTTGAGAAAACTTTAAAACCTTGATGAAATTTTAGGACACCCTTATGAAATCTTTAAAGTATTTTTAAGGTATTTGAAATTGTTGTGAAATCTTTGTGAAATCATTAAACACTTTGATATATTTGTATAATCCTTAAAATCTTTGTGAAATCTGTAAAATCTTTGTGAAATCTTTAAAATCTTTGTGTAATTATTTAAATATTTGCGAAATCCTTCCGAAATTTTTTCAAAATCATTTAATTGTTTGTAAGACCTTAAAAAATTGTTGTGAAATCATTTACATCTTTGCGAAATCCTTTTTAAAATATTATTGAAATTTTTCTGAAATCTTTGAAATAAATTCGACGCTTTTCTAAAACCTTTATAATATTTTTGAAACCTATAAAACCTTTGTGATGTTTTTAAAATCTTTGCAAAATCCTTTTGAAATCTTTCAAATATTTTCAAGATATTTGAAATGTATGTAAAATGGATGAAATATTTCCTAAATACTTTCAAAATCTCTTTGAAATGTTTGAAATATTTATGAAAGTTTCCTAAACTGTTTGAAGTAATTGCATAATCTTTAAAAAAATGTTAAGTTTAATTAAATCTTTGTGAAATCCTTTTTAAATCTTTTAAAAATGTTTAAAGTTTTTGAAACTTTTGTAAAATTCTTGTGAAATATTCAAAATATTAATGAAATCATTAAAATCATGCAAATCTTTGTGAAATCTTTGTAAAATTGTTGTAATATTACGAAAACATTAGAAAACTTTTTCAATCCTTGAAATATTTGAGGAAACTATAATACCTTTGTTAAATTTTTTCGACACCTAATGAAGTCTTTAAAGTATTTTTAAGGTATTTGAAATTGTTCTGAATCTTTGTGAAATCATTGAAATTTTTGCGAAATCCTTCTGAAATATTTTTAAAATCTTTTAATTGTTTTTAAGACCTTTAAAATTTATAGTGAAATCATTAACATCTTTGTGAAATACTTCTAAAAAATTTTTGAAATTTATGAGAAATCTTTTAAGTATTTACGAAAACTTTGTGTAATCATTGAAATATTTGTGTACATGTGATGTAAGATGATTTTTGTGAAATGTTTGAAATATTAATAAAATTATTAAAATTATTTAAATCTTTGTGAAATCCTGAATTTATTTTTGAAATATGGATAATATATTTAATATTCTATAATCTCTAAAATCTTTCTGAAATCTTTCTGTAATGTTCGATAACTTTCTGAAATCTTTCTAAAATATTTGAAAACTTTGTGAAATCTTTCTGAAATGTTTTAATAATTGGTTAAATCTTTCTAAAGTATTTGTAGAATTTGGAAAGAATTTGAAAACTTTGTGAAATCTTTGAAATTATTGTGAAATCTTTGCGAAAACATTGAACAATTTTTTTAGTCATTCGAAATCCATTAAATTTTTGTAAAATCTTTTAAATCTTTGTAAAATATTTTGAAATATTTGTAATAGTTGTGAAATCTGAAATTATGTTTAAAATGTCTTTTGGAATACTTTGCAATATTTTAAATCTTTCATGTATTTGTTGAATCTTTTAAATGATTATAAAGAATTTTTTATACATAGAAGTCTTTCAAATATTTGTGAAATCCTTGAAATATTTTCAAATCTGTAAAATCTTTATAAAACCTTGGAAATCGTGAAATTTAGTTGTCAAACTTCGAGTGGTCAACCTCCGGATATGATTATAATAATTCTAGATTTTCAACATATTTTATATTAATATAAGTGATAATATTTTTGAATTAAGTAATTGTTTAAATAATCTTTGCATTTAAATAAATCAATAATTTTATTAAAAAACGGGTATCAAAATAGTCTGTGAGCAGTAAAATGTTTCAAAAAGGAAATTACTTTACTGGATTTTTAAAAATTAAACAGTAAATTTTCCCGAAAGCAGGTCTGAAAACACAAGAAAATTTATGAAATTTTCCAACCAAATTTCTGTAGCAAACCTAATATTTTAAAATAATAATAATAATTTTGTGTCCTATTTTCTTGTTAATAATATTTGATTAATGAAATAATAAATTCCAGTTTGTTTCTGCACTTCAAGATTTATATTTTTGCATTTAAATGATTAGTTTAAATTAATTAAACCTTAGAAACTGGATTAAGTTATGTTACCTAATTGGTATTTGTAATTATCTATGGAATTTTTTCTGGAAAATCGCACTTAACTTTTCACTTAATTATGCTGCTCAAATTGCAGCCGATATATTTATCAAGAAATAACCATAAAATACGGGTTTTTTTTTAAAATAAAGCGTAAGATGCGAATAATAAGCCAAAAACTCATCACAAATGAAATAATTCACAATATTTTTTAACCAAAAAAATATATTTAACAAATTCAAGTAATTTATAAAATTTTGTTGTAAGAAATGCTTGAAATTACAAGAAAATTTTAAGTTAATTACTTTTTCGATTAACTTGTTATTGTCCTCATAAATAATGTAATTCAATTAAATAAATTATCATTTTATCAAGCAAAATGAGCAAACGGCTTCAAACTTTTAACAAATTTTACGGTTATTCTTTTTTAATAAAATTGTTGGATGAGGAACAATTGACCTATATTTGATAATTAGTCTGCCATCTCTAAGCCACAGAATTTATTTGCATGATCAGTTTTATTGATCAATCGACTTTCTCTGGTTTCTAATTTTTTTCACGATTTTAACATTTTGAAACAATCGAAACTGAAACATTAAACATTATATCATAATCAATTGAAAAGATAAAAAATTAAATTGAAAATTTTAATTCTCAACCAAAAATGGAAGAGATATATTTTTAGTCAAGAAAATTAATTGTCAACAAAATAGTTATGTTTTTAATCACAAATATGAATTTTCAACTAAAACGTTGAATCTCCATTTGGAAAATTTCAATTATAGTTCAAAATAAATTAGTAAATGAAAATAGCGAATTTTGAAAAAAATAGTAACATTTTCTACCACAAAATGATATCCAATCACTAAAATTAATAGATAAATAAAAAAATTAATAGTTGATGTTTCAAGTAAAAAAATATTTTACTTGTTAATCATAAACAGTTTTATTTAACTATAAGAGAGAAAATTTCAACAAAATAGTTGAATTAACCAAGAATTATGAACTTTTATTTTAAAACATTCATTTTTAACCAAAAAGATTCATTTTCTACCAAAATAGTTTAATTTTTAACCCAAAAAATAACAACTTCCAATAAAACAAATGATAAATAAAAAAACGATTTTTTATAAAAATGGTTAAATATTCAAAATAGTATTTTCATTTTTAACAAAAAAAAATATATAATATGTATGTATAAATTTGTTATTATTTTTTAATGTTTTAAACATTTGTATCAAGTTAATTAAATGTTTATCAAAAATGTTTGATAATTTCCTCTTAGTTTTAAATAGTTTATATTATTATAATAAATTTAATTTTGTTTATATTTAAACAAATATGTTAAATTTATTTTTTTGGATCAAAATTAATAAATGAATTAACATTTTTTCAATCTTATAATGAAATTTTATTTTTCCATAAATGTAAATATTCGTTAAACAATTTTTTAAACCACTTATTTTATTAAAATAATTACTTTTTGTTTAAATTAATTTGTCCTGTTAAAAATTATAAATTATAATTTAAATTTTTAATTAAAAACACAATACATTTATTTGGTTAAAAATGGTCTCTACTTTTTTAGTTCAATTAATTTTATGTGTTTAAAAGAGAGATCACCCTAAACCTCGACCATAAAAAAAATACACCATGAGTCTCGGCGATCTAAAGATTTTTTATTAAAGTCGAAAAACTGAAAATGGGTCTGAAATTCTTGACATAGAGGAAATTTGTAGGACTAAGCTCCAGATGTTGTAGGTGAGTGATGTTCTGCAACTGTAAGATTCTCGGTGATGCATCAGGGTATTTTCATTATTTCCAAGATTATTGTAATGAATGAAAAAAAAGGAAAAAAGACGGCTATCTTTCGTATTTTTGAATAAACTTGAGAAATTAAAAATAGTCCTGGCATAATTTAGGATACAGCAAAAGATGACTGTTGGACTATAAACAAAGCTGAAAGAGATAGCCATCTAAATATATTTTTAAAAATTCGAAAAACTAAAAATTGGACTGGAATTCTTTAAATAGAGGAAATTTGTAGGACTAAGCTCCAGATGTTGTAGGTGAGTGATGTTCTGCAACTGCAAGATTCTCGGTGATGCATCAGGGTCTTTTTATTATTTCCAAGATTGTTGTAATAAATGTAAAAAAACTAAAAAAGACGCTTATCTTTAGTATTTTTGAATAAATTGAAAAATCGAAATTAGTCCTGGAATAGTTCAAGATACAGGAAAAGACCACTGTTGGACTATAAACAAAAGTGAAAGAGATGGCTCTCTAAAGATATTTTAAAAAATTCGAAAAACTAAAAATTGGACTGAAATTCTTTAGATAGAGAAAATTTGCAGGAATAAGTTCCAGATGTTGAAGATGAGTGACGTTCTGCAACTACACGATTTCCGGTGCTGCATCAGGGTCTTTTTAATATTTTTAAGACTGTTGTAATAATGTAAAAAAAACTAAAACGGACGGCTATCTTAAGTATTTTTGAACAAACTTGACAAATCGAAAATGGCCCTGGAATATTTTAAGATACAGGAAATCTGTATGATTAGGTTCCAGATGTTGCAGGTGAGTGACATTTTGCAACTGCATGATTCCCAGTGATGCATCAGGGTATTTTCATTTTTTCCAAAATTGTTGTAATAAATGTAAAAATCAAAAAATTTTAGGTATAAAAAATCGAATTAGAAAAGATACCAGAAAAGTACCAGAAAATTGAAATTTTTTCTTATATAAAAAATATACTTTTTTCACAAATCTTTCGGAATCTTTTGGAATTTTTCTGAAATATTGAAAAAATTTGTAAAATCTTTAAAATTCTTGTGAAATGTTTAAATTTATCGTGGAATCTTTAAAATAATTATGGGATAATTAAAAGTATTGTTAAATTTTTGAAACTATTAGAATATCTTTGTGATATCTAAAATTATTTAAAAATCTTTGTGAAGTTTTTTGCAAAATCTTTAAAACCTGTGTCAAATTTATTGAAATATTTGAAGCCGTTGTTTTTTCTGTTACTTTTTAAATATTCATGATATTTTTTTGAAATATTTTTAATGGTTGTGAAATATTTAAAACTATTGTCAAATATTTCCGAAATATTTATAAAATCTGTGTGAAATCTTCGAAATATTTTTGAATCCTGGAAATATTTGTGAACCCTTTAAAACTGTTGTTAAATTTTGAAAATTATTGCAAAATCTTTAAAATTATTGAGCATTCTTCGAGAAACCCTCTTGAATTTTTCTTGAAATCTTTGAAATGTTGATGTTGATTTAAATCCTCCACATTTTTGTGAAATCTATTAAGGAATTTAAAATTTTCGTTACATCTTATAAATATTTTCAAGTATTAATTATTTTGTGAATCTTTTGAAATCATTCAAATCTTTAAAAAATTTTTGAAATCCATGTGAATTCTTGTGTAAACACTGTGAAGTGTTTGATATTTTTATTTAATCATTAAAATACTTTATATCTTTGTAAAATCGATTGAAAGCTTTTAAAATCTTCTACATACTTGTAATATTTTTAAAATTATTTTTATATCTTTCAAATTATTGTTAAATTTTAGAAATTATTGTGAAATGTTCCTAAATTTTCAACGAAATATGATCAATTTTTAAACAAAAATAAAACAGCTACAATTTTAGTAAACAAAATAATGTTCAGAAAAATAAAACCGAATTTACAAACAAAGTTACATTTTTCCCCAACGAAATAAACTTCTAACTAAATTGATGCATCTTTAATAAAGAAAATTAATTTTCAACCAAATAGTTGATTTTTCAACTCTGAAGATGAATATTGTACCAAACAAGACAAATTTTTAGCAAAATATATGAATTTCTTACCAAATATTTTAACTTGTAACAAATTTTTAACTTTGCAATTAAATTTTTTATCAATCAAATAAATTTTCTAATGGAAAGATTAAATGTCTAAAAGAAAAAAAATTGTTACTAGAAATAATGTTCAATTTTTAGTTTATTAAATTAATTTTCAAGTAATAAACTAATTTTCAAGCCAAATATTTTAATTTTTATGTAATTTTTAACCAAAAAGGTTAATATTCTACTAAAAAAGTCCAATTTTGCACATAAAAGAGAATTTATTATGTAAAAAAGGTAAATGCTAATAAAATAAATGTTATACTGCAAAAGACGAAAGTCTCAGAAAATAAAGATATTTTTAAACAAATAGCCGAATTTTCAACTGAAGAAGTCCGATTTTCAACCAATCAAATAGTTAAATTTTCTGTTCAAAAAATTAATTTTCAATTAAAAAATTAATTTTTTAGCCATAGAAATAAATTCTGAAGAAAAATACTAATTTTTAACAAAACACATGAATTTCAAACTAAATAGTTGAATTTTGAACCTAGAAGATTTCCTACAAAAAAAGAAAATATTTTAAAAAATATTTTAGTATTTAATGGAATTTTCAAACAAAAAGTTGAATTTTTTACGAATAAAGACAAATTTGAAAAAGCAGATGGATGTTTGAATGAAAAAAATTTCAACAAAAAAATAGAATAGTTTAATTTTCTGTTATAAAAATAAGTTTCTAAAGAAAAAAAAAATTTTTTTCGATGTAATAGTTTCATTTTCAACCATAAAAATTAAGTTTAAAAGAAACACTTATTTTATAAAAAAAATAATTTTCAAAAAGATACGTGAATTTTTTACCAAATATTTTATTTTTTCATGCAATTTTGAAAGTAGTAGTTTAGTTTATAATCAAAAAGGTGAATTAGTTACTGAAAAAATTAATTTTCTTCTACAAAGGACAAAGTTTCACCAAAATATATAGATTTTTAACCAACTAGTTGAATTTTCAACCGAAGAATAGAAATATTCTACCAGACGTGAAATAGTTAAATTTTCAGTTGAAAAAATCAATATTCAATAAAAAACTAAATTTTGAGCCAAAGAAATAAGAATAATTTTTTAAAAATTACAGAAATTTTTCACCAAATAGTTGAAGTTTCAATCTAGATTCTAAGATATGATTTATCTATCAAAAGCAGAAAAGTTTTCAAACAAGTAGATAAATTTTCAACTAAAAAATATCAATTTTAAAAAAGAAATAGAATATTTTTAGTTGCAGTTAGAGAAATAAGTTTTTAATGAAATCAAATAATTTTTTAATGTGATAATCTAATTTTCTACCAAACAAATTTAATTTTCACCAAAAAAAATTCAATCAAAGAAATGAATTTTGTAACAAACTGATTCATTTTCCACAAAAAAAGGTAAGTTTCAAACCAAAAAGGAAATTTTCAAGACAAAGAGATTTATTTTATATTTAAAAAATTCAACAAGGTACATTGATTTTCAACCAAATATTTAATTTTTAAATGTAATTATCAACTAGATAGTTGCATTTCCAACTGTAAAATATAAAACTTTAAAGAAATATGAAAAAGTTATATTTTTAGGTTAAACAAAAAAAATTTTTTAAATGTTTACCCAATAGTAAATTGAAAAAAGATTTCTTAACTAAAATGATGAATTAGCCACAAACAAAATTTTTTTAACAAAGTCGATCCACTTGCAACTAATAAATTTGGAACCAAAAAAGGTTTTTTAGTCGCTCTTCAAGATTAGTGAAATCCTTGAAAATGTAATTAAATATTTCTATGAGAGGACAATTTTTTCAAAATTTCCAGACAAATATAGGAAACCTCTAAATTGTTAGGTTTAAAAATAAAATTTGTCATTTTACAACATCAATATGTAAATAAAAGCTCAAATTTCAATATAACTACCAAAAATAAACCGGGTTTGATAAATTTCACCATTAACGTAAATGTCCCACATTTATATTACTCTTGAATTTAAAAAATAAAATTTTGATATAAAAACAAAACAATTAAATAAATTTTTAGTGACAGATATA
This sequence comes from Druon quercuslanigerum, assembly GCA_010014905.2. NCBI lineage: Eukaryota > Metazoa > Arthropoda > Insecta > Hymenoptera > Cynipidae > Druon > Druon quercuslanigerum. The sequence continues at coordinate 4,382 of JAAAKG020059623.1, read as the reverse complement.
TCCAGAAAAACCTCGAAAATGTACTTTTTATGTTTTTTAAATCTAACACGCAGAGATTTATATTTTGTCAAATGAAAAGAATAATCTGCCAATTTTGAAGAATTACAAGTAAGTGGAAAAAATGGTGTCATTCATATTGAATTATTTGGAATTTTGGAAGCTTCTTATAATCATAAATAACTTTCTTACATGATGTCAGATTTTCTGTAAAATCCATGACAAAATGTTGGAAAATAAACAGAATTTTTTGTCTAAAGAAAGAGTTAACGAAAAAATGTATCCACACATGTAGAAAATAAAAAGCTCAAAATAATTAGTGTTTTTTTAAAGACAATTTTAATTTTCGTACTCATGAGAATAACACTTAATTAATTAGTACCCAATACTTAAGATTGGCTTAAAAAATTTACAACATTTAGTCCTACACGAAATGAAATAACATAATAGATATTGCATTATCTCCATCAAAAGAGACCTAAATTGCACCTGCCTTTAATGATAAAATTAAGCGATTATCTTTTAAGTGGATATCCCCAACTTTGTTATTATCTAGTTTCTATAATAAGCACATTATCGATAATTTTCTTATTATCTCATAATATCATCGGAACATTGCTAAAAATTGTTTCCCTTTCTGTAAAATATACTGTTTTTTCTTTTTCATTGAAGAAAGTGAAAAAATTTGATTGCATACTTTTCTCTGATAAAAAGACACGAGTACACCATTTTTGTTAATTGAAAACTCATAAGTGATTTACAACTTGAAATCGAAAGTAGAACATGTAACTATAATTTATGGCTACCATTACACAAACTTAAAGCTATATAGACTTTTTTATTTTTTTAAGGAAAATGTAAGGAATCAGCCCCTCGTCTGCTACCATCATTGCTTGATAAAGAAAGGATTACCCAACAATAATTGTGATCATAAATTGTTCCTTGGGTAAAACGTCAAATTTTTTGTGTCTTGAACAATTATTTTCTACCACAGAGCCAGATAATAATTTCTCACATTTAAAATCCGATTCAACATTTTTTTGCGGGATTTAGTAATCCAGTTGTTGTCTGTTGCTCCATGATCCTATCCCGAGTTGGGTTACGTATTGCAAATAACTCAGTTACTAAAAAGTTACATTATTTTAAAATTCAAAAGTAACATCGTCAGTATTTTTAAAAGTAACTTGTAAAGTCACTTTTTAATCCTTTTTTTAGTAATTTGCAATTTTTTTTCTATTATAAATTATAGGTAGAAAATTGATCTTTTTTGGTTGAGTATTCAGCCAGTTTTTTGCAAATTTCTATTTTCTGGTTAAATTCAACTGTGATTGACTTCAATTAAATTTTTTTTTTATGTTAATAATATTTACTATTGTATTTTTCGTTAAGATTTAATATTTTTTATTGAATATTGAACTGCAACCATTCGGTTTAAAAATAAATTTTTTTCTGAGTATTCAGAATTTAGGTTTGAAGATGTAACTGCTTTTGTAGAAAACTTGCATTTTTTGCTTTGAAATTTATGTAAATTTTCTAAATATTAAACAACTTTAGTAGAAATTTTAACTTTAGTAAATAAAAATAATTGTTGGATGAAAAAAAAATTGTATTTTCTTGTTAAAAACGTTACTAATTGGTTAAAGGTTGAAGTACTTTTTTTGAATTCAGTTCTTTGGCGCAAGATTCGTAATTTTATATAAAAATTTATCTATTTGTTAAAAATTCATTTATCTGGTTAAAACTTTAATTATTTAGGTAGAAAACTTTATTGTAGAAAATTCATCTTCTTAGATTTAAAATTTAACATTTTAGTAAACATTTTTGTAATAAAAATTCAATTAATTCGTTAAAAAAATAATCTCTTTTTCTGACAAATTTAATGAGTTTTGTTTGAAAATTTAAGTATTTTTGTAGAAAATTATTCTTATTTAGTTAGGAATTCTGTAATTTTGTTGAAAATTGGTCTTTTTTGGTTGAAATCAACGTTGTTTGACTTTATATTTATTTATAGATTTATATTTATATTTTGCTGAAATTCAAATTTTCTGGCAGAAAATTAAATTAATTGGTTTAAAATAGACCTTTTTTAAAATTCATTTTTTTGGTTGAATATTTATAATCTTAGTTGAAAATGCATCTCTTTAGTTGAAAATTTAACCATTTTCTTTCAAATTCGTTGTTTCTTTTTTTTGTAGAAAATTCAAACTTTAAAAAAAATATTTATCTATTTGGTCAAGAATTTACTCTTTACTTCGAAATTTAACTCTTTTTTTTTGAAAATGCCTTATTTTGTTTTGAAACTTCAACAGTTAGTGAGAACATTTTTTCTTTTTGGATTCAAAAATCAAGCTTTATGTTTTAAAATTGATGTCTGTAGCTAAAAATATCTAATCTTTTTTGTAAAAATTAAACCCTTTTTTGAAAAAAATTAATTTAGTTTGTTAGGAATTAAGATATTTTGGTGGAAAGTTAAACTATTCAGCGAAAAAGTAATTTGTTTGTCAAAACTTGATATTTTTGGTTCAAAAATTAATTGATTGTGTAGAAAATGCATCTTTTGGACTTAAAATTTAACAGTTAGGTAAAAATTTTTTTCTGTATACTTTTTCAAAATTCGAGCTTTCGTTTAGAATTGAGCTTCTTCGCAAAAAACCATTCACTTAAATTAAAAATTCAAACCTACTTCGTTAAACCATTAATTTGTTTTAGTTAGATATTATTAAATTTTGTTAAAAATTCACTGATTTTCGATTGCAAATTCATATAGCTTGTGAAAAATTAAATTATTTTTACAGAAAGTTTGATTATTTAACTAACAATAATTTTTTTGTTAAAAATTTATATTTTTTGTTTAAAAACAAAACTGTCTTGTAAAAAAATCTTCTTCATCGCTTGGAAATTCAACAATTTAGTAGAAATCTCTTTAGTAGAAATAGAATATTATTTTGATTTGGGTGAGGATTCAATTGTTTTGCTGAAAAATAGTATTTAATGGTTGAAAATTTAACTACTTGGTCGAAAACTAAAAAATGATATCTTTGATTTTAAATTTAACTATTTTCTTTCTAATTTATTTAAGAGGTGGGGGGGGGGGCAAAATTTAAATATTTTTGTAGAACCTTAAATTTTTTTGAATTGACTTTTTTTTAAAAATCGTGGAAAATCCATATATTCAATTGAAAATTAAATTCTTTGATAAAAATTAATATTTTTGCTATAAAAATTTAACTTTTTGGTTAAAAATACATTTATTTGAACAAATTTCTTTTTGTCAGAAGATCCAACTATATTGTTCAAAATTACCTTTTATGTAAAAAATTTTTATCTTCTTTGTTTTGGAAATTCAATAATGTAGTGAATTTTATTTTTTTTTTTTCAAATTTAAAATTTGGGGTTCTTGCTAAACAAATGTTTTTTCATGACAATGATTATTTTCGGTATGAAAATTCAAATATCTAGTTTAAGATGCATGTGTTTCTTTAAGAATTAGACTTTCTTGGCTGAAATTTTCAGTTTGAAAATTTCACATTTTTAGTAAAATAATATTAACAAAATGTAGTTCAATTTGTTAAAGATTTATCATTTTAGTTGAAAATGGATTTCTTTGGTTTCAAATTTAACTATTTGGTTAAAAATTCATATTTTTCGCTTGTAAATTGTAAACATTTGAACTGTTTAAATAAAAATTACTTTTTTGTTCAGAATAATTATTTTTGCTGTAAAGCTAAATTCTTTTGTTTAAAAGTGTTCGTTCTGGTTTAAAAATTAATTCTTTAGATAAACAACTTTTTTATTTTTGAAAAAATAAAACTGGTTTCAAAATGTCATTGAGAAATCTTTCTGAGTTGAAAATTCAACTCTTCAAATTCATCTATTTTGTCTTAAATAAAATATTTTTTTTAGAATATATGGAATTCAAAGCATCAAAAAAGGAATCATACAGAAGGTTATTTATATAAAATTTTAAACGTTTGTTACGTTTGTTAGTTAAAACCAATTCTCAAGATCCTGCCGAACAATTCAATTTTCTTATTTTATTCTGTGTCTTACTAATTTGACATAATACCTATTTCTTTTTAAATTAAGTTTTAAATAATTATCATTTAAATTATTTTGTTTTTTAAACCTAATTTTAAAAATTTATCAAATTTGGAGTCAACTCTGAAAATTGTTTTTATATTAATATCTTTAAGAATTCTTTTTACTTCAAACAAAAAAATTCTATGGAAAGGCATAGAAACAAATTGTTTAAAGTCAATATTCTGAACCGGAACTGAATTCAATTGTGATGTGTTGGACTCTTTAAGCATTTTGGGGCCCGGTCGATACTACACATATCGATACTACACATTATATGAACTCTACACATTAAGCGAAAACGTCGA
>JAAAKG020059612.1:3195-17913 GCA_010014905.2 Druon quercuslanigerum | reverse complement strand
ACAGACGCCATCGTAAAAACTTGATTTTCGGATTCAGAGGGTCACGAAACGTGGAGATCCGTTGAAACATGGTGGTGTGAAATTTACGACAATTCCAATACTTTCTCAATCATAAATGATGAGAATGTAAAAATCTAAATTGCATTAACTAATATTTTCGAATATCCTCTTTTTTATCATATAAAAATTAGTTTTTTGAATTGCAAAAGAACAATTAAATATTTTCTACAAACGAGATTCATTTTTTAATACATTTTTAGTACATTATATAATTTCAAATAGTACCGCGAAAAAATATATTCAAAACTGTAACATTTTATGCGTACTATCTTTCTTTACAAAAATATAAATAAAAAAATATATATATAATAATTAAATATAAATATAAATTAAAATATGCAACATGTTGAAGCTTTAAACAGCCTTAAATATTTAACATTCTTTGAAATATTTAGAAATATAATGAAATCTTTCAAATACCTTCCAATTATTGAAATCGATTGAAAAATCTTTGAAGTCTTAAAATAACCTGAACTATTTAAAAAAATTTAAGATCTTTTGAAATCTCTTAAAATATTTTTATTCTCTTTAATATTCCGCAGGATATTTAACAGTACTATAAAAAGCTTTAAAATCCTGTAAAATGCCTTTAAGTTGAAATCGATTAAAAAATCTTGGTGTCTTAAAATAACCTGAACTATTAAAAACTTTTTTAAATCTTTTGATATGCCTTAAAATATTTTTATTTTCCTTAAGATTCCACGGAATATTTCAAAGTACCATTAAAAGCTTTAACATTTTTCTAAATGCCTTTAATTGGAAATCAATTGATCTTTAAAAATACTATAAAACCTTTGAAATCCTTTAAAATCATTTTAATTAATTAATTCAAACCTATTGAGAAATCTTGAAGTTATGAAATACCTTCAATTTTTCATTTTTTTAAAATATTTTAATATCCCTTTAAATCTCTTTAAATTCCTTGGAATCTTTAAAAGTTACGTAAAATCTGCGAAATCATCTAAAATCCCTTTAATTGATTAAACCGATTGAAAAATCTTGGAATCTTAAAATATCCTCAAGTATTTGCAATAGTTTGAAATCTTTTAAATCGTCTTGAAACTCCTTGGGATCTTTACAGATACAATAAAATCTTCTAAATGCTTTAAAATATCTTTAAATTATTGAAATCTATTGAAATATATAAGAGTTTTTAAATACCCACAAATATTTCGTATTGTTGTGAATCTTCCGATATCCGTCAAAATCTTTTCATTTTTATGAAGATTCCTCGGAAACTTTAAAAATACTATAATATCTTTGAAATATTTTTAAATCTTTTAATTGATTGAAATTTGTAGATAAATCCTTGGAGTCTTAAAATACCCTTGACTGTTTTAAATTCTATGAAATCTTTTGTTATCCCTTAAAATATTTATATTCTCTTTAAGGTCTCGCGGAATCTTTAAAAATACCATAAAATCTTTGAAATCCTTTAAAATTCCTTTATTCGAAATCGATTGAAAAATCTTGGATGTGTGCACCCGCCAGTCGCCATCTATCGGATATCAACGAACTAAAAAGGAAACCTTAAAAAGGGTTCCTTTAGAGCCTAGGTTCTAAAGAATGCCAACTTTCACTTGAGCCGCAACATTACTGAAACCCCAGTTTTTTCTAAACACTTAGGCAAAGAAAACGAATTTAGTGTGGGTTTTAGAGCCAAGATTGAAAAAATAGAGGTATAATCAAAAATTAATCTCTTTTGCAGAAAATGTTTAATTGCTCTTTTGAAATGAAAAAAGCTAATTCTTACATTATAAAAAAGAGGATATTCAAAAATAATTATGGGTTTAAAAATAATAAATTTTTTTTTTACTAATTATATTGTTGGTGCTTCGGTGTGTGGCCCGGGCCGTAATTTAATGTAAATTTAGGAGAAAGATCAGTTAATGCAATTTAGATGTCCATATATTTCTAAACCCACCAAAATAATAAAGAACTAATTTTAAATTAAAAAAATGTTTTAAAAAATATTTTTGATGATTTATAAATATTTTGGAATTTTCTTGAGTTTTAGACTTTTTAAGGACAGAAGTCCTGTTACTGATTGTATTTTGTTTTTAAATTTGTAGCATTGCCCAAAGGTACAAATTTAAAAAAAAATAAAAAAAACCTTTTCAGTACTGTTGCTCTTATTAGGGAGTTAAAATAATTTTTTAAGCTGACACTGTTTTTTACCCGGCTCGGGAATAATTTGATCGATTGTACAAAAATTCTATTTTAAAGAAGGGGTTCTATTTTTCTGAGAAGAAGGTTCTAAATTTTCGAAAGGTCTTCCTGAAAGTTAAATAGAGCTGAAAATGTATCGAAAATTGTTGGAAAATTTTCGATATCGAAGGATCGATCTTGAAGAGAGATTGATTCAGATTTGAGATGGTAGGAAAGAAAGACTGTCTCCCATTTCACCTCCCAGTGTGAGGACGATTTAAGGCCTACTGGTTGGGTCTAACTCTCCCGCGGTGGTCTATAATATATAGTTTATATCAACCCAGAGGGCCACTCGATATCACTTTTTCTTTTTTTTTTCTCTCTTTTATTCTTGTAAACTTTAGCTTCCTCGTGACTCAATACTATTCTTTAAAATAACTCAAGTTATTTTTAAGGTTACGATTGCTTTCATTAGGGACCATTCATAAACTGGGGTACCAATTTTCGGCTTTTTTCACCCCCCCCCCCCCCTCTCTCTAAAAGTAACGTAGGCCAAAGTAGGTAAATAGGGTTATTTTTCACAAAAATTTGGTAGCAATAAAGGGTTCAAATTCCTAAAATTTCGAGTCAAAAAATATACGATTTAAAGCAAAATAATTAAATATTTAATTAAAAAAGATTTTGTAGAAAAAAGATGATTTTTCAAACATAAAAGATGAATTTTCCACAAGAAAATAAATTTTTAAACAAACAGTTTCATTATTAAATAAATAGTTAAACTCAAGCGAAACTCAACGAACTATTAAATTTTTGAACCAAAGAGATTAATTTTAAACAAGGCAGTTTTGAATTTCGGACCAGAAAAGACAATATCTCAATATTTCATTTTTTGACCTAAAAAAATTCATTTTAAACCAACTGGTCAAATTTTCAAACCAAAAACCGAGAAAGATAATTTTTTCAGCATAAAAAATAAAGTTTCTATCAAACAAAAGATTTTTCAATCAGTTGATTTGAACAAATAAAAACTACATTTTTAACAAAATAGTTGAATCCTGAAATAAATAGACGAATCTTTATTGAAAAAATATTAATTTTAAATCAAATATTTGAATTTCAACTAAATAATATTTTTTTTTAACCAAACTAGCATCGTTAAATTTTCGATTAAAAATATTAATTAAAAAAAATATATATTTTGAATCGGTCTTATTAAATAAAAAAGTCAAGTTTTTAAACCAATATTTGAATGCTCATACAAACTGAGAAATTTCTAAATAGTACCAAATAGTTTATTTTTATACTTATAAAAACATAATTTCCAGCCAAAAAAGAATATTTAAATTTTCGGATAGAATTAATTCTTAAAAAGACAAAAACACAAATTAAAATAAAAGTCACATTTTCAACCGAAAAAATAAATATTTAAAAAAATTAATGTTACCAAAGTATTTAAACCTTTAAACAATCATCAACAAAAAAATTATTTTTTAAAAATAGTTCAACTGTAAACCAAGTACTTAATTTTTCATTCAAAAAAGGTGACTTTAATTAATAATTAATGAATATATAATAAAATTAATTAATATAATTTTCTATCCGAAAATATAAATTTTTTTATTGATGAAATTGTTTTTCGAAAATGCCTAATGAATTAAAACTCTTCTTAAAGATGAAAACTTTTTTTTTTTAATTTTTGAACTTTTTTTTTTGAATTGTTGAAAATTTATCTTTTAATAATTTTCTTGAATGCATTTTTTTTTAAATTAAGCTACTGGTTTGAAAGTTAAACAAAATTGTTAAAATTTAATTGCTTATACCAATGATTTTAGATAGAATAAAAATTCATCTATTTATTTGAAATTTAAAAATTAGTCTTTTCTTAGTTAAAAATTCAACTTTTTGATTCCAAATTCCTTTTTTTTTTGTAGAAAATTAATCTCTTTAGTTCTTAATTAATCTTTTTTAGTCAATAAATAAACTACACGGTTGAAAGTTAAGCTGCTTTCTTAAAAATATATTTGACTGGGTTCATATTCATCATTATATTTAAAAATTGAACTATTTCATTGCAAATTTATTTTCTTTAATTATAATTTTACTTCTTTTTTTGAACATTTACTTTTTTTTAAATTAGCTTTTTTAAGTAAAAATATATTTCAAACAAGTCACATTTTCAACCAAGCAGATGAATATTTAAAAAAATTAATTTTACCGAAGTAATTCAACTTTTAAGCAAAGAATTAAATTTTAAATATTCATTAAAATAGTTTAATTTTTGAACAGATAGTTACATTTTAAACTAAAATGATAAATCATCAACAAAAATTATTTTTTAAAAATAGTTTAACTGTAAACCAAGTAGTTGATTTTTCATCCAAAAAGGTGACTTTTCGAGCAAATATTGGAACCCTTAAACATAACAAATTAATTTTCTATCCTAAAATATAAATTTTTTTATTAACGAAATTTTTTTCCGAAAATACCTAATGAATGAAAACTCATCTTAATGCTAAAAAAATTGTTTTTTGAACACTAGATTGTTGAAAATTTATCTATTTCATTAAGCTCAACTGCTTTTTTTAACCAAAACTAGAACCGTCAAATTTTGGTTGAAAAGATTAATTAAAAAAAATATTTTTCAATCGGTCTTATTCAATAAAAAAGCCAAATTTTTAGACCAATATTTAAATGCTACCAAATAGTTTTTTTCTACTTATAAAGTCACAATTAGCAGCCAAAAAAAATTATATTTAATTTTCGGATAAAAAATTAATTTTTAAAAAACACAAATTTAAAAAAACAGATTTTCAACCAAGAAGATGAATATTAAAAAAATGAATTTTACCAAAGTATTTCAACTTTTAAACAATCATCAACAACAAAAATTATTTTTTTTTTAAATAGTTAAACTGTAAACCAAGTATTTAATTTTTCATCCAAAAAAGGCGACTTTTCGAGAAAATATTGAAACCCTTAAAAACATTAATTTTCTACCCAAAAATATAAATTTTTTAATTAATAAATTTTTTTTCGAAAATGCCTAATGGATTAAAACTCATCTTAATGCTGAAAAATTTGTTTTTTGAACTCTAGATTGTTGAAAAGTTATCTTTTTCGTTAAGCGCAACTGCTTTTTATTTAAAATTTCTTTTCGATTTTTAAGTTGAAATATTATTTATTTTAAATATCCACTATTATATTTTTTGTTGAAAGTTCATCTTTTTTTGGAGAAAAATAATCTTCTTGAAGAAAAATTAATTTTGTTGTTTGGTTCAAATTTGAACTATTTTGTTGTTGAAAATTCTTTTCTGTTTTGTTGAAAATTCTTTTTTTGTTAAGAATTTAACTAATTGGTTAAACATGGAACTACTTAATCACACATTCTTTTTTTTTAATGTTGAAGATTTATCATTTTAGTCGGAAATTCATTTCTTTAATTCATAATTTCATTATTTTTTCAAAAGTTTTATTTTTTTGTTGAAAATTAGTTTTGTTAAGTGTAAATTTGTCTATGCGATTTTTGGTTGAAAATTTATATTTTGCAGATGAAGATTAAGCTATTTCGTGAAAATTTACATATTTTGTTGAAAATTCGTATTTTTTGCTAGAAAAATAATCTCCTTGAAAAAAATTTTTTTTTAAATTAAATTTGTTTGATTATTAATTCTTATTTTAGCTGAATATTCATCGTTTTGATCAAAATTTTAAAAGTAATATTTTTTAATAGAAAATTCAACTATTTTTGTGGAAAATTCATCTCTTTAACAGAAAATTTAACTTCTCTTTTTAAATATTCGCTTTTTTAAAAATCAGTTTTGTTAAGCAAAAATCTATTGCATATTCGTTTAAAAATTTATATTTTTCTGTGGCGAATTCAAATATTTAGTTGAAACTTCATATATTTTTCGAAAATTTGTCTTCTTTGCTAGGAAAATAATTTTCTTGTATAAATTTTTCTTAATACAACCACTAGTTTAGAAGTTAAAGTAGATTTTTCAAATTTAATTTTTTTTCATTATTATTATTTAAATTATTAATTTATCTTTTTTGTAAAAAATTGGAAATTAATATTTTTTTAGTCAAAAATTCAACTTATTGATTGAAAATTCGTATTTTTTTGTAGAAGATTAATTTTCTATAAAAAAATGTATTTATTGTTTTTTCTTTGGTTAAAAGTTCATCTACTTTGTAAAAAAAATTTTTTTTTGTAAATTATTTGTGGTAATTAATGATTTATCTGTAACAATTTTTTTTTAAATTTCCCTCATTTTCTTGAAAAATCGTTTCTGGAAATTTTTTTTCTCTTTGTTTGAAATTAATTTTTTGTTCACTCGGAAAATTTCTTTTCTTTGTAGAGAATCCTTGATATTTTTTTTGAAAATTTTCCTGTTTTTTTAAAGAAAATTCACCCCTTCAGTTACAAATTCTTTTTTTTTAGTTAATAATTAAACTACTCGTTTTTTTTGGTTTAATATTCATAATTATATTTAAAAATTGAACTATTTTATTGGAATTTTATTTTATTTAGTTAAAAAGTTACCTTTTTATTGATTTTCTGTAAAACTAGTTCTGTTAAATAAAACTAAATTTCTTTTTTGGTGAAAAATTTCAATTTTTCTCTCGCGAATTCAACTAATTACTTCAAACTTCACATATTTTTTTAAAAATTTGTCTTTTTTTGCTGGAAAAATAATTTTCTTGATGAAAATTTTTTTTTAACTAAGCCAATGGTTTGAAATTTAAACAACATTGTTAAAATTTAATTGCTTATATCAATTTATCTTTTATAAATTGCAAATTTATCTGTTTGGTGGAAATTTGAAAATTATTATTTTTTTAGTTAAAAATTCAACTTTTTCATTCAAAATTCGCCGGTTTTTTTTTTAGAGAATTAATCTTTTTAGTTCCAAATTCATTTTTTTAGTTAATAATGAAACTTAACGGTTAAAAGTAGAACTACTTTCTTAAAAATTTATTTCGTTAATTTCATATTTATCATTATGTTTAAAAATTAAACTATTTCAGTGCAAAATTATTTTCTTTACTATTCACTTTTTAAAAAATTAATTTTTTTAATTAAAAATATATTTCATTTTTAGTGAAAAATTTAAATTTTTCTGTGGCAAATTAAACTAGTCAGTTGAAAATACATATATTTTTCAAAAATTTGTCTTTTTTGCTAGAAAAAAAATTTTTTTAAATGAAACTTTTTTTAAATTGTTTTTAAATTTTTGTACATTATTCTTATTTTAATTACCAATTCATCTGTTTGGTAAAAATTTAAAAATTAATCTTATTTTTAGTAGAAAATTTAACTTATTGTTTCAAAATTCGTCTTCTTGTAGAAAATTAATTTTCTTCTTAGAAAATGTATTATTTTTTACTTCTTAATTGATCTATTTGGTTAAATGTGATTATAGGAACTAATATTTTTTAATTATTTCTTTGGTTGAGGATTTATGTCTGTCGTTAAAAAATCAGCTTTTTTGTAAAAAATTCGTTTTTTTAATAAAAATTATTTCTGATCATAAAAAAATTATCTGTAAAAATTTATTCTGAAATTTTCTATATTTTGTCTGAATTTTTTTTGTGTTAAAAATTCGTCTATTTTATGGGAAAATAATATTCTTGGAAGAAAGTTAGATTTTTGCTTCGTTTTAATTCAAACTATTTTTTTGATAGAATTTTCTTTTTGGTTTCATAGAAATTTATTTTTTAACTTGAAAATCTTTATTTTTCGTATAAAATATTAGTAAAAAATTGAAAATACTTTTTTGTTGAAAATTTGTCTTTTTTTGTACAAAAGTAATCTTTTTAGTTAAACAATAATATTTTTTGATTAATAATTAACCCATTAAGTCCTGAGTGTACACATTTTTGATATTTTTTTCAACGGCTCTATTAACTATAAAATCGTTCATAGAAAAAATCGAGAATGAAAAAAATTTTTAATTTGTGATTTTTGAATCGAAATCATCAGTAGATTTTTAATATTTTTACATTAGAAGTGTCCATGAACTCTAACCTTCAAAATGTAGCGGTAGGTTTTTTCAAATTAAACATAGCAGAATCCAATATGGCGGTTTAATTTCCTTTTTTTTTATTTCTGCGGTACATTTTCCTGCACTAACAAGTTTTTTTCAATTTTGATAAAAATTACTGCAAGATGATTTTTTAGGTCGCTGATTGAGAATCTACTATCAGAATTTCTAAATTCACGATTGCGGATCCAATATGTCTGCCAAAAATTTCGAAAAATGGTTCAATTTTCATGAAAATTCGTATAGGGGTTTCCTTTTCGGTCGCTGATTACGAATCTGATATCATATTTTCAAAATTCAATATGGCGGATTCAATATGGCTGCCAAACATTTCAAGAAAATATTCAATTTTCATGAAAATTCGTATGAGAGGGTTTCACGGGTCGCTGATGACGAATCTGTTATCAGATTTTGAAAATTCAAGATGGTGGATCTAATATAGCTGCCAAAATTTTCAAAACTGTTCAGTTTTCATGAAAATATGAATTGGAAGGTTATGGCTCTCGTTTCTTAGCCACCATATACTATATATCGTTGCCCGGGTTTCACCATCTTGAATTTTGAAAATCTATTAACAGATTCGTAATTAGCAATCCAAAAAAAATCCCTTAATGCAAACTTTTATGAAAATTGAAACATTTCAGAAATTTTTGGCAGCCCTATTAGATCCGCCATCTTGAATTTTAGCAATCTGATGGAAGATTCATAATCAGCTACCCAAGAAAAACCCTATACAAATTTTCATGAAAATTGAACCATTTTTTGAAATTTTTGTCAGCCATATTGGATCCGTCATCTTTAATTTTTTTAGAGTCTGATATATTCTCAATCAGCGACCCAAAAAACCATCTTACACTTATTTTGATCAAAATTGAACAAAATTTGTTAGTGCAGGAAAAAGTACCGTAAAAATCTAAAATTTTTGAATATAAGCCGCCATCTTGGATGCCGCCATGTTTAATTTGAAAAAACCAGGCACTATATTTTAAACTTTAGTGTGGATGGACACTTAAATAAACAAATATAACTTTTTAAAATTTATAACTACAGACATTAAAAGCTCAGACAATTTTAAGTCGGCAATAAGTATTCTCGATTTTTTCTATGACCGATTTCATAGTTAATGGAGCCGTTGAAAAAAAATCTTAAAAATGTGTCCAGTCAGGACTGAATGGGTTAAACTACTCGGTTAAAAGCTTAACCACTTTCCTAAACAATTTTTTTGTTTGTTGAATATTTATCATTTTATTTAAAAATTGAAAGATTTTATTCCAAACTTCATCTCTTGAAATGAAAATAAAATTTCTTTTTTGAAAATTCAACTTTTTAACTACCTTTTCTCAGATAAGTGCCAGAAAGTGGCGGTTTTTTTAAAAATCTTTAACTTTGCATCGCTTTTGTATTCATGAAGAAGTAATAAGTAAAAAAAAATTAAAAATATTTTTTTGTTATTGAAAATTTGTCTGTTTTTCCGGTACAAAAGTAATCTTTTTAGATAAAAATAATTCCTTTTTGGTTCATAATTATACTTCTCGGTCGAAAGCTCAACCACTTTCTTAAACAATTTTTCTGTTTGTTGAATACTAATAATTTTATTAAAAAATTGAAAAATTTTTATTCTAAAATTCTTCTCTTAATATGAAAATAAATTTTTTTTTTTGAAAATTCAACTTTTTAACTACCTAGTGCTAGAAAGTGGCGGTTTTTTCAAAAATCTTTAACTTTGCATTGATTTTTTATTTACAAAGAAGTGATAAGTAAAAAAATTAAAAATATTTATTTGTTGTTTAAAATTTGTCTGTTTTTTTTAAAGTAATCTTTTTAGTTAAAAATTAATCTTTTTTGGTTAATAATTAAACTACTCGGTTGAAAGCTGAACCACTTTTTGAAAAAAAAATTCTGTTTGTCGAATATTGATCATTTTATTCAAAAATTGAACAATTTTATTCCAAGCTTCTTCTCTTGAATTAAAAATTAATTTTTTTTTTCAAAATTCAACTTTTTAACTATCTTTTCTTAGATAAGTGCTAGAAAGTGGCATTTTTTAGAATCTTTAACTTTGCATCGCTTTTTTATTTACAAATAAGTAATAAGTAAAAAACTTTAAAATATTTTATTGTTGTTGATAATTTGTCTGTTTATTTTAAATAAAGTAATCTTTTTAGTTGAATAATCTTTTTTTGTTAATAATTAACAACTTGGTTAAAAGCTAAACCACTTTCTAAAACAATTTTTCTTTTTTTTTCTTAGAAATTAATTTTTTTACTTGAAAAATATTTTTTTTGTATAAAATATTGGTAAAAAATTTAAAATATTACTTTTTTCTTCAAAATTTCCCAGTTTTTTGTTGGTTCAATATTCATCATTTTATTTTAAAATTGAACAAGTTTCTTCGAAGCTTTTTTTTTTAAAAAAAAAAGCTTTTTTTTTGAAAAATAATCTTTTTAACTAACTTTTCTTTGATAAGTCCTAGAAAATGGCGTTTTTGGAATCTTTAACTTTGCATCGACTTTTTATTTACAAAAAAGTAATAAATAAAAAAATTAAAAATATTTTTTTGTTACTGAAAATTTGTCTGTTTTTTTGGTATAAAAGTAATCTTTTGAGTTAAAAATTAATCTTTTTTGGTTAATAATTATACTACTTAATTGAAAGCTAAGTCACTTTCTAAAATAATTATTCTGTTTTTTAAATATTTATCATTTTATTCAAAAATTGAACAATTTTAATTTAAGCCTCTTTTCCAGAATTGAAAATAAATTTCCCTTTTTGAAAATCCAACTTTTTAACTAACTTTTCTTAGATGAATGCTAGAAAGAAGCACTTTTTTTAAATCTTTAACTGTGCATCGCTTTTTTATTTACAAAGAAGTAATAAGTAAAAAAATTAAAAATATTTTTTTGTTGTTGAAAATTTGTCTTTTTTTTGGTACAAAAGTAATATTTTTAGTTAAAAATTAATCTTTTTTTGGTTAATAATTAAACTACTCGGTTGAAAACTCAACCAATTACTTAAACAATATTTTTTTTTTTTTGTTAAATATTTATAATTTTATGCAAAAATTGAACAATTTTATTCCAAGCTTCTTCTCTTGAATTAAAAATTAATTTTTTTTTCAAAAAATTTGTCTTTTTTTTTTTTTTTAAAAGTAATCTTTTTAGTTAAAAATTAATCTTTCTTGGTTAATAATTAAACTATTCACTTTGAAGCTAAACTAATTTCTTAAACAATTTTTTTTTGTTGAATATTTACGTTTTTGTTCAAAAATTGCAGAATTTTATTCCAAACTTCTTCTCTTGAATGCAAAATAATTCTTTTTTTTTTTGAAAATTCAAATTTATAACTACCTTTTCTTTGATAAGTGCTAGAAAGTGGCGGTCTTTTCTAAAATCTTTAACTTTGCATCGACTTTTTATTTACAAAGAAGTAATAAGTGAAAAAATTAAAAATATTTTGTTGTTATTAAAAATTTGTCTGTTTTTTTGGTACAAAAATAATCTTTTCAGATAAAAATTAATGTTTTTTAGTTAATAATTATACCACTTAATTGAAAGCTAACCACATTGTTAAACAATTATTCTGTTTGCTGAATAGTTATCATTTAATTCAAAAATTGAACAATTTTAATCTAAGCCTCTTCTCCAGAATTGAAAATAAATTTCCCTTTTTGAAAATCGAACTTTTTAACTATCTTTTCTTAGATAAATGCTAGAAAGTAGCACTTTTTTTAAATCTTTAACTTTGCATCGCTTTTTATTTACAAAGAAGTAATAATTTAAAAAGTTTAAAATATTTTTTTGTTGTTGAAAATTTGTCTGGTACAAAAGTATTTTTCTTTTTGTTGAATATTTATCATTTTATTCAAGAATTAAACAATTTTATGCTAAACTTCTTCTCTTGAAATGAAAATAAATTTTCTTTTTTGAAAATTCAACTTTTTAACTAATTACTTTCAAGTGCTAGAAAGCGGCTTTTTTCATTTAACTTTGCATCGCTTTTTTATTTACAAAGAAGTAATAAGTAAAAAAATTAAAAATATTTTTTTGTTGTTGAAAATTTGTTTATTTTTTTTAAAGTAATATTTTTAGTTAAAAATTAATCTTTTTTGTTAATAATTATACAACTCGGTTCAAAGCGAGACCACTTTCTTGAAAAAAATTTCTTTTTGATGAATATTTATCATTTTATTCAAAAATTTGACAATGTTATTCCAAACTTCTTCTCTTAAAATGAAAATAAATTTTCTTTTTTGAAAATTAAAATTTTTAACTAATTTTTTTTTATAAGTGCTAGAAAGTGGCGTTTTTTTATATTTAACTTTGCATCGCTTTTTTATTCAAAAAGAAGTAATAATTAAAAAAGTTAAATATATATATTTTTTTTAATTTGTCTGTTTTTTTGGTACAAGAGTAATCTTTTTACTTAAAAATTATTCTTTTTTGGGTAATAATTAAACTACTCGGTTGAAAGCTGAACAATTTTCTTAAACAATTTTTATGTTTGTTGAATATTAATTATTTTATTCAAAAATTAAACAATTTTATTCCAAGCTTCTTTTCTTAAATTAAAAATTATCTTTTTTTTTGAAAATTCAACTTTTGAACTACCTTTTCTTAGATAAGTGCTAGAAAATGGCGTTTTTCCAGAATCTTTAACTTTGCATCGTTTTTTTATTTGCAAATAAGTCATAAGTGCAAAAATTTAAAATATTTTATTGCTGTTGAAAATTTGTCTGTTTTTTTTTGGTACAAAAGTAATCTTTTTAGTTAAAAATTATTCTTTTTTGGTTAATAATTAAACTACTAGTTTGAAAGCCAAACCACTTTCTTAAACAATTATTCTAATTGTTAAATATGAATAATTTTATTTAAAAATTAAAAAATTTTATTCCAAACTTCTTCTCTTGAATTGCAAATAATTTTTTTGTTTTGAATATTTGACTTTTTTCTAAAATCTTTAACTTTTTTCTTTAACTCAATTTTTTTTTTTTTTTTTGAAAATTTGCCTGTTTTTTTTTTGTACAAAAGTAATCTTTTTAGTTAAAAATTAATCTTTTTGGTTGATAATTAAACTACTCGGTTAAAAGCTGAACCACTTTCTTAAACAATTTGTCTGCTTGTTGAATATTAATTATTTTATTCAAAACCTGGAAACATTTTTTCCAAACTTCTTCTCCAGAAGGGAAAATTATTTTTTTTAAATTCAACTTTTCCATTTTTGGCTGAGGATTGAAATTTTTTGTCAATCACTGATTTAACCAGTAAGTTAAATTGACTGATTCAAAAATACTTTTTTGACCAAATTTCCAGTTGTGGAAACTGCATTTTTTAAATAATTCAAAATTGTCTTCGAATGAGTCACTTTTGACTGATTAAAATTAAAAGTCGAGAACCAATGTAGTTTATGAATAGGTATTCAGTAAAAGACTTGGAAATTACATTAAAAAATGTTGTACTGATCTTTCGAGATAAATTCCGAATACAATTTTTTTTTTTTGAAAAAATAAAGTGGTATCGAGGAATGTGAAAGGATTAGCGATCGAAGACACGGACACCAAACCTGACTCCTGATCAGTCGATCTTTTCTCAGAAAGCATTCCAATCGCCTTCGATTATGCGAAAAGCTGCGAATCGAATTCAGGATTCCTCAATTTACAACCACCCAGGACCCATAATTTTCGACTGTCTTAAAAACTTTTCGAAAACATAATCTCGAATCTGAACACTGAACACTGACAAATGACTTAATGTCGAATACATTGTTAAAGAGCATGACACATTAGCTATTATCTTGATTTAGGAAGGAACACATATTTTTCTCCTTTTTGCAGCAGGTCTAATCTGAATCCTCTTCCAAGTGATTTAAACTTTTTTCTCAGATTGATATCAAGTCTATCTTAAGAAATTTCATTCGTGTTTCTCATTACAAATTCCATTTCTGAAAAATATGTATTGGGGAAACAGGTAGTAGTGGATAATTTTAGTCAGTAAATAAAGGGTGGTCATTAGGGTGATCCAAAAGGTTTTTTTTCTCGAATTTTTATGGAGGCACCCCAGAAATTTATTCGAATGCACACAAAAATTAATGCTTTTTCTGTTTTGAAAAAAATTATATATTTAGGGGTGAGTACTTCCATTGAGAAATTACAAAATAATCCAATTCAAAAGACTGATATAGAAAAAAACGAATTTTTCCATCCACAGACGCTCGAATAATGTATTTATTTATTGAATTTGGTTTTAAAAAAAAAAATTTATCAAACAAATATAAATTTTACTTGATTCATGGTGAAGTTCCCAATTAAAAAGACTGATTTAGAAAAAAAGGAATTTTTCCGTCCACAGATGCCCGAATAATGAATTTGTTGATTAAACTTGTTATACAAAATAATAAAATTTATCAGCTCATCATGAATGTTGCTGAATGTATTATTTAGATCCCAGTTAAAAGTCTGACATCGAAAGAA
>JAAAKG020059601.1:0-13828 GCA_010014905.2 Druon quercuslanigerum | reverse complement strand
ACGATTTTTGTTTTAAATAAGCAATTTCCTGTTTTATAAAACTTTAATGTAACCTGAAACTGTTTAAAATGTTTTTTGTTTAAAAATATCATTTTTTGGTGTAAACCAATAATATAACGTTTTAAACAAAATGGAATCTAATAATTTTTTATTAAAAATAAGTATAAAACGCTAATATAATAATGATGTTTGTTTAAAAAACCTAATTTTCAAATCTGAAATTGTTCACAGATTATTAATCTTCTGTCAAATTTAATAATTTTTTATTACAATTACCAATTTTTGAATAAAAAGCTGAAACAATCTAAATTATTTCAAGCTTATAAATTTTATTATTTAAAAAAATCATTCAATTAAAATCTAATCATTTTCTTTTAAAATACAGATTTAATGTAAAACTCATCAACATAACCTAAAATTATTGAAAAATCATAAACCATCTTGATAATCCAAATTTTTTAAAAATAATTTTTATAATAATTGACCAAATAATAATATAACTTTATTTTTGACTAATAATTCATGTACAACGTTAACATAACCTAGATTTTTGACAAAACTCTGAATATCTAAAGAAAGTTACTATTTTTTCTTTAAACAATAATTTTCAGCGAAAAACACTTATATAATAAAAAATGGTTCAGAATTATAAAAATCTTTTGAAATCGAACGATTTTTGTTTTAAATAAGCAATTTCCTGTTTTATAAAACTTTAATGTAACCTGAAACTGTTTAAAATGTTTTTTTGTTTAAAAATATCATTTTTTGGTTTAAACCAATAATATAACGTTTTAAACAAAATGGAATCTAATAATTTTTTATTAAAAATAATTATAAAACGCTAATATAATAATGATGTTTGTTTAAAAAACCTAATTTTCAAATCTGAAATTGTTCACAGATTATGAATCTTTTGTTAAATTTATTATTTTTTTATTGCAATTACCAATTTTCGAATAAAAAGCTTAAACAATCTAAATTATTTCAAGCTTGTAAATTTTATTATTTCAAAAAATCATTCAATCAAAATCTAATAATTTCCTTTTAAAACACACATTTTATGTAAAACTCACCAACATAACCTAAAATTCTTGAAAAATTGTAACCTTCTTCAAAGTCCAAATTTAAAAAAAATAATTTTAATAATTATTGCCTCGTAATAATATAATTTTATTTTTGACTAATAATTCATGTACAGCGCTAACATAACCTAAATTTGTCGAAAATGAGAAATAGCGTTTTCTATGATTTTTTTATGAAAAGAGATCAAATTGTAATCTAAATCAAATCTAAAATTGTTCCCAGATTATTAATCTTCTTTGAAATTTAATAATTTTTTATTATAATTACCAATTTCCGACAAAATGCTAAAACAATGTTAATTATTTTAAGCTTGTAAATTTTATTATTTAAAAAAATTGTTCTATTAAAATCTAATCACGTTCTTTTAAAATACACATTTTATGTAAAACTTATCAACATAACCTAAAATTCTTTAAAAATTGTAAAACACCTTCAAAATCCAAATTTAAAAAAAAAATTTTATAATTATTGACTTATAATAATATAATTTTATTTTTGACTAATAATTCATATACAGCGCTAACATAACCTAAATTTGTCGAAAATGGGAAATAGCGTTTTTCTATGACTTTTCTTAGGAAAAGAGATCATTTGTAGATTAAAATAGGAAAAGTCTGAGATTTTTCCATCATTTCCTTAGGGCGTATACTGCAGTACTTCGTTATGGATTTATTATTTTTAGCACAAAAAGGGTGAGCTTCAGTGGGTCGTGAGATGCATTCTTTTATATATTTTTTTTTAAAAGGAAGGACAATTATTTTCCATTCCCACTTTTTTCCAGTCATGTCTTCAATCTTTAGAAGGAAAAATTGCGTTTCTAAGAAAAAAATATTGCAAAATTTAAGCCTTAATATTTTGCAATATACTAGAAAAAAACACTCTATAAAATTATTATATAATATTTTTTTACAATATATGTATGGACAATAAAACCGTTGCATTCTTGTTAAGAAATACCAATTTTTGAAAAAATCACTAACATGAACAACAAAATTTATTATCTCAAATTTATTTTTTTATAATAAGTCAAGTTATTTTTGATTATAGTAATCTACTATTGATTAAATATTTTTAAACTTCTTGGAAATGCAATGGTTTTTTATTAAAAAAGATATTTTTAACGAAAAACACTGCAATAATAAAAAATTGTTAAGGTCTGTTGAACCTCGTTTAAGAAACCAAACATAACCTAAAAATGTTCAAAATTTTCTTCTTTTCAATCCAATAATTTTTCATTAAAAGCACTAATTTCTGATGTAAAACAGTAACATAACATAAAATTGTTCAAAAGTTGAGATCTGTAATTGCTTAAGCTTCTAAATTTTATTATTTTTAACAAAAATCATTGAACCTAAATCTAATTATTCTTGCTTAAAAATACAAATTTAAGGTGAAATGCAGAAACGTAACCTAAAGTTGTTGAAAAATTTTCATTATTCTTCGAAATCTAATTATTCTTTATTAAAAATACGGATTTTCGGTGTTAAGCGCTACCATAACCTAGAATTGTTAAATATTCTTTGAAATATATATTTTTTATTGTATTTCTTTTTTTATTAGCGAAAGACATTTTAAAGAAAAATACTAATACAACAACAAATTTGTTTAAAATTTTAAAACCACTTTTTAAAAAATCGAATACAACCTAGAATTATGGAAAAAATTTTTATCTACTTTCAAATCCAATGATTTTTGATCACATAAAAGTAACGATTTCCGGTATCAAAGGCCAACAAAACTAAAAACTTTATGAAAATGGTAGATTTACTATTGTACTTTAATATATTATATATATATAAATAACTTATTATTTCTGGTGGAAATTGCTATAATAGTTTAACCTACAACTATAAAAAAATGTTTTATATTCTTTGAAATCTAATAATTTTTGATTGAAAAAACCGATTTCCGGTTTAAAGCGTTAATATAACCTAAAATTTGTTTTAAAAATTGTGAATCTTCTCTGAAACATCATTATTTTTAACTGTTATTTGTTAAAGAATAAAAAAATTCTTTTACAATTAACCTAAAAATGTTAAAAATTTAAGAATCTTCTTTGAAATTTAATAGTTAAATAAATAAAAATATCCATTTTTGACAAAAAACATTAACACAATACTAAATTGGTGAATCTTCTTATTTTATTATTTAAAAATGTACTATTTAGGTAAAACCCAATTAACATAACCTAAATTTGTTAAAAAATGTTCATTATTCTTCGAAATCTAATCATTCTTTACTAAAAATACGAATTTTTGGTGTAAAACGCTACCATAACCTAGAATCATTAAATATACTTTGAAATATATATATAAATATATAATATAAATTGTTTAAAATTGTAAAGCCACTTTTTTAAAAATCGAACACAACCTAGAATGGTTCAACATTTTTAATCTTCTTTTAAATCCCATGATTTTTACTCACATAAAAGTACCGATTTCCGGTATCAAACGCCAAAAAAACTAAAAATTGTACAAAAATGGTAAATTTATTATTGCTCTTTAAAACCTAATATACATGTATAAAAAACTTATTATTTCTGATGAAAATTGCTATAATAGTTTAACCTACAACTACATTAAAATATTTTATATTCTTTGAAATCTAATAATTTTTGATTGAAAAAACCGATTTCCGGTTTAAAGCGTTAATATAACCTAAAATTTGTTTTAAAAATTGTGAATCTTCTCTGAAACATCATTATTTTTAACTGTTATTTGTTAAAGAATAAAAAAATTCTTTTACAATTAACCTAAAAATGTTAAAAATTTAAGAATCTTCTTTGAAATTTAATAGTTAAATAAATAAAAATATCCATTTTTGACAAAAAACATTAACACAATACTAAATTGGTGAATCTTCTTATTTTATTATTTAAAAATGTACTATTTAGGTAAAACCCAATTAACATAACCTAAATTTGTTAAAAAATGTTCATTATTCTTCGAAATCTAATCATTCTTTACTAAAAATACGAATTTTTGGTGTAAAACGCTACCATAACCTAGAATCGTTAAATATACTTTGAAATATATATATTTTTAATTTTATTTCATTTTTTATTAACGATAGCAATTTTATATGAAAATACTAATACAACAAATTGTTTAAAATTGTAAAACCACTTATTTTAAAAATCTAACACAACCTAGAATGGTTCAAAAATTTTTAATATTATTTTAAATCCCATGATTTTTGCTCACATAAAAGTACCGATTTCCGGTATCAAACGCCAAAAAAACTAAAAATTCTACAAAAATGCTAAATTTATTATTGCTCTTTAAAACATAATATACATATATAAAAAACGTTTAACCTACAACTATATTAAAATGTTTTATATTCTTTGAAATCTAATAATTTTTAATTGAAAATACCGATTTATGGTGTATAGCGTTAATATAACCTAAAATTGTTAAAAATTTATTAATCTTCTTTGAAATTTAATAGTTAAAAAAATAAAAATATCCATTTTTGACAAAAAACATTAACACATTCCTAAATTGGTGAATCTTCTAATTTTATTATTTATAAAAAATGTACTTTTTACGTAAAAACCAATCAACATAACCTAAATTTGTTTAAAATTGGGAATCTTGATGAGAAATTTATTCAAAAATGCTGACTTCCGGTGAAAAAACTAAAATCCTTAGAAGTTTTTATTCTTTTAAATACTACATTAAATAAAATATGTTTAATATCGATTATCTTAAAAAAACATGAAGAACAGCTGACTACGCGTAAATAATAAAAAAAAGCTGAAGTCGTAATTAATTATTAAAGTTTATTTATTTGCATATTTGTACTTTTCTTTCGCTTTTTGAAATCCTCTGCAATTTTATAATTCTGGTGAAATTCCTTGGAAGCTCTAAAACCTATAAAATCTTAGAATTTTAAATGAAAAAATAAATGTTAATAAATATTTAAAAACATATCTTTTTTGAATTAATAGTTTTAAAATTCAGTGGGTAAAAATGTAATATTTTATATGGAAACAATATGCTAATGCGTTTGGAAATTGAAAAAAAAGTTTAATTATGAATTTATTAATTTCGAGTTATTTATCATTTTAAAATTTTTTATGAAATTTCAATCTACCGCTTCCATTTGCTAAACTACTAAGGTATTCAAATTGATATATTTTAATGTTTAAAGTTAAAATTAGTTTTAATTGTTTAATTTTAAACAGTTTTAGCATCGTCTTGTAAAATTAATATTGTAAAATATTGTAGATTTACGCAGTGAAAACTGAATGAAATTATAAATAAAAATGTAAACAATTAAAATTAACATTTAAAAAAATGATGATATTTCTAATGACTGAATAAGTTTTTTTAAATGTGGAACCATTCCCAAAAAAAATCTTTTCAATTTGATTAAATTCTCCGGTATTTTAAAAAATATTCTATATTTTTTAAAATAATTTTATATTTTTAAAACTTCTTAAATATTGTGAAATCCCGTACAATAGCTTGAAATGTTTCATATCTTTTAAAAAGTTTTTAATAAGACCTAAATTTTTGAAATTATTAAAAGCTTTTGAAATTTCGACTTTTCAGGTGTCATTTTAATGTCATTTGTTTAAAAATAGTAGTAAAATAGTTGCATCATTTAAAAAAGTCTCACTATTTCTGCATTTCTTTAGATAGTTCATTTGCGCGTCAATTATTTCATTTTTAATTTTTATTTTATTTATTCGTTATCAATTTGTGTATTTGTCAATCAGGATTTTGAAAATAATGATTTTCTTCTAACTTTTTTTATTCATTTTTAATCAAAGCTGTCCACCTTTTCTTTATTCATTCAATGCAACTTTCATCTAATAAAACGATTCCGACATGGAAGCCAAAAAAATACATTTAAGTCCTCTGAGGATTATCTGCATAAATCACTCAAGAACTCTGGTGGATGGTCTAAAATCTTTGTTTTAATACTTTGAACTTTATTAAAAATTGATAGAGAGTAATAAAGTAATCAAATTCTGACTGCGATTATTGAAAATTAATTTTAATATTAATTATAATTACAATTTCTTATAATTGTTTAGAACAATTAATAATTGTAAAGTACTGTAAAGATATTAAACATTATTTTAAATTCATATTTGAGATAAAAAAAAGTTATTCCTTCCTCTAAATTTAAAATCTATTATTTATTTTTAATGAATAAAAATCAAATAATTAATTTACGTTTCCATTAATAAGTCTATTTTGCAATCAAAGAATTAGTTCTAATAATTGTCAAGTTTATTTATGAAATTTTCAACTAACTTAATTATTACTGTTTTCAATTTTTAATCAAAAAGTTGAATTTTTAACCATAGAAAGTAATTTTTTGTCAATTGATTACATTTTTACTTGAAGCAAATTAGTTTTTTTACAAAAAGGACTCCTTTTTTTAAAGTTAAACTTTCAACAAAAAAGTTAAATTTTCTATCAAATTGTGGAATTTTCAAGGCAAATAAAGGATTTTTTAAAAAAAATGAGTTGAAATTTTTACCAAGTAATTCAATATTCATTTAACAAAATTAATTTTGAAGAAAAATCATTCATTTTTATCAAAATAATTTAATTTTTAAGCAAACACAAATTAATTTTTAATGAAAAATGTAGTGTTTGATATTTCAACTAAAAATTTACATTTCTATATAAAAAAGATTTTTTACCAAAAAAAAGATAGATTTTAAACATAATATGTAAATTTTAAAACAAATATTTAAATTTTTAACCAAAAGATTAGTTTTCTACCAAAAAATACACATTTTTAGCAAATTACATGCCTTTTAAACCAAGTAGTTAAATTTAGAACTAATTGTAATTTTTAAACCACAGACCTGTATTTTTATTTAAAAAAAAAATAAATTTCTCCAAAAATAGATTAAATTTTTCAACTAAAAAAATTAATTTCACACCAGGAAGATTACTTTTCTACTAAAGAAGACGCATTTTCAATTTGTAACCGAGAAAAATAATTTTTTTCATAAAATAAAGAATTTTCAACAAATTACATAAGTTTTTATTTAAATAGTTCAATTTTGAAACTAAAAAAATCAATTCTGACCAAAAATGGATTTGTTACATTTTTAAAAAAAATAATTTGCAATTCCCATAAAATAGGAGAATGGAATAAATATCAATTTTGATCATTGATAGACTAACGAATTATAATTAAAAAAGTACCTTTCAAAGTGTTTCTGAAAAAAATCAAAGATCTTAAAAAGGTGTCTGGGATATCAGTGATATTTAGAAGATTTAACTTTATTTATTATTTTTTTTTTTGCTTTTTTTATTTCAGAGATTTTTAAGGGATTTCACCAGATTGAAAGCACTGCTTTTATTTTTTTTAAATGTTAACATTTTCTTTGAAATTTGACTTTAAATTAAATTCTGATTGAAAAATGGTCTCGAGTAGACTCAAGAATAAACGAGTAGATGAAATATGATTTGAGTTTGTGGTTGTATAATTTCCCTAGGCAATTTCTCTTAACATTGTGGTTATATATATATGTTACTTTAAGTGAGCTTTTATCCTCCTCACTCACTTCATTACAAATTTAAGTCATGTTTCACAATTTTGCTAAAATAGAATTTTAGATTCACTTTAACTATTCAAACTAACTAGTATTGAAGAAATTTTCTCTGCTTTTTTTAAATCCATAAACATTATTTTGTTTTTATATAAATCAAAAAATTATATTCCTTAATTCGTTATTATTAAGGTCTAGCATTTAAAATAAGAAAACTTTAGAAATCCATTATTTAAAACAATCTTGTAATTTAAAGTCATGATTTTATTTTCTAGACCCTCGTTAGGGTCATTGGTTAACGCTCTACTCGTGAAAAGTGGCGTTCCCGGTTCAAATCCGGGCCGTGGCATATTTTTTCTAGTTTCTTCAAAAAATTATTTGGATCAGTAATCAGCAAAATTTAATATCAGAACTAAACAATCTTTTAATATTAGGTTTTGTAATTTAATGGTACAATAATTAGTAGTATTTATAAGTAATAAATTCAAATTGGTTTATTTTTAAATTAAACAAAAAAACTATGTATTGAACGATTTTGAATTGAAAATCGTCCAAATCAGACAATTTTAGATTTGGTACAATTTTAGGAAAAAGGTCTATATTTAATGTGGAAAAAGCAATTGAACTCAGAGAAGCTCTCAAAATAAAAAAATTTCAGGCTGAATTTTTGAAATGGATCAAGTCATTGGATAAGGAGTGGAAATTGTCTCTATTTTTTAATTAAAATTGTTTAAAATGGAATAATTCTACTTTGAATTAAAGAACCTGGAGTTTCAATGAATTAAAATTAAAATAAAAAATAGGAAAATTTAAACACCTTAACAATTAAATATTGTGATATTAGAATTGTGAAAATCGGATCATTTAAAATTCAAAGTATTAAAATTTGCATTCTTTTTGAACAAAAACATTCGAATATGAATAATTCTGAATTGAAAACTTTTAAATTTAAATAATTTTCAATTGAAAGCGAATAAAATTTGAAAATTGAAAATCGAAACCTAAAAAGAAAGTCTATTTAAGAAAAATTCTGATATTAAAATTTTTTATATTCAACTTCTTTAAAATGTCAATTATTTTAAGTAAATTTAAATAGTCTTGCAATTAGCATTTCCACAAATTTTTCACCTCGAAATTTCTCTTTCAAACATTGTAATTTTAAAATCAAACAATAATTTTTTTAACTTTATACAATAATCAAACTTTTTCTGAGATAAATTTAAATATTTATTTTATTTTCAATAAATAAATTATAATTATTAAGCAAAAATTTCTTAAATTGTTTAAATTCTGGAATTTTATCATTCGGGATTTTTCAGTATTCCATTTTGTGGATTAAGTTACTGAAAGAATATTAATTTTGCAAAATTTCTCGTAAATTAAATATCTTTCTTTAAAGCTTTGTCTCTTACAATTCTCGAGAATTTCATATTACTTAAAAGCAAACTTGAATTAATAAAATCAGAAAATTTTTCTAATTTCAAATTATAATCATTCAAACCATTATTTCTGATTATTTAAATTATTACTTTTATATGATATATTTGTCAATTTATTTATATTATTTCGATTTTGCCATTTTTATTTATTTAAAAATTCTATATACGCCCTGTAAACATTTTTGAACCATTCTAAGGTTGTTCAAAATTGTAGGTTTAATTTTTTTATTTAAACTAATAGGATTAAAAAAAAAGTGATTTCCGGTAAAAAAAACGTTAACACACCTTATTATTTAAATATTGTAAATATTCTTTCAAATCTAATGATTTTTTATCAACAATAACACAACAAAAAATTATTTCAAATTTTAAATCTTCTCTTGAACCTAGTTTTGATTGCTTCAAAAAAATAATTTTGCTGTTTTCAATTTTGATTAAAAATGTTTTCTAAATAGCAATTTGCGACATAAAATACCAAAATAATTAAAAATAAATAAAAAGTTCTAAATCTGAAAGATTTCATGATTTTTTAAATTAAAAATACACTAACATAAATATTAAAAAACTGATCTAAATTATAAATTGTTATCATCAAATAGAATCACTTTTTTGTAAATTTTTATTAACTAAATTGATGGTTCTATCTTCGAAATAAATTTTTATAATAAAAATTTCTCATTTGAAAATTGCTATTTACAAAATTTGATAATATTTAAAAAACGAACTGAAACAGTCACTTAAATTTATAGTCACGCAGTATGCAAACTAATCAGGTTTTCATCAACAACCCGTGCAGAAATTGACCTATTTTCCCTTATTTATGCACTTATCGAATTAAAAAAAACTAGACAGGACCTGACAAGTTTGCCCTAAGTAGTGCAATAATCTGGAAAATCGTTACACACCATGTATGGTCTTATCCAGTTTGCCCGGCAGGGGCCACACCAGAAATAGGGGAAATTGGCGAGTGCCTTGCCAGGTCCACATTTAGAATTATACTTGGGTTTGAATCTGCGAGATTTTCAAGAATTTCGATCCTATTTAAAATGAAAAAATGCTTCTCAATAAAAATTCGATTCTTTTTCACAAAGAACAAAAATTGAATAAGCATTTTAAAAGAAAAAATTACTTTAATTACAAAAATTAAATTTTTGACAATCCACTGAATATAATTTACATAATTGTACAATATTCCTTTAGATCAAAATAATAGCGGAAACTGATTATCAGACCGAAACTTCATTATTAAATTAATTAGACAATATTCATGTGAGGTGAAAATTAATTTTCACGTTGATTGCTGAGGGCGCTCTATATGAACGAGCGTTGGGAGCGGAGAGTGAGTTAAATCGATATAAAATAAATCCACAGATTCTGGGTAAAATATTGGATTTTTTCAAGCGCATGTCCTTGGCATTTTATTTTTTTGCTTCCCCTATAACTTTATCTCTTATGAAAATAAATGTTATCCGCTGTCGGGGGGTTGCATAACTCACTTTCTGGAGAAAACAAGTGTTCTTTCCAATCCGGTTTCGCTTCGACCCTCTGACTCAATTCGCACATAAAAAACCACCCTTCCATAAGCCAATAAAAGCTCAATTCTTTTTGGAAATTGTCGCACCTTCGAAATTGGCAACGACCCAAGTTTAACCAAGATAATGGATTTTTAGGTGTAATAAAGAATCTTCAATTTAAAATATTAATTTTGAACAAAGTAGTTGAATTTTTGACCAAAAAGATAAGTTTTCATCCATGAAGAATAATTTTCTATCAAAGAAAACAAGTTTTAACAAAAATACATCAATTTTCAAATAAAAAAGATCAAAAGTGGAATAGTTGTATTTTTAGTTAAAACAATTAATTTTGAGCAAAAAATAAAATTTTGAAGCCACAAGGATACTGGTACAAAACAGTTAAATTTTCAAACGAAAAACTGTATTCTGAACGAAGAAGATTAATTTTTTACTAAAAAACACGAACGGTAAAATAAACAACTGTCAATCGATTAGTTGAATTTTTCATCAATGAGGTTAATCTTTTACCAAAAATAATGAATTTTAAAAAATATGTCAATTTTCTATTAATTTAAGAAGCTTCTAAATTATTTTTGATTAGCTTGAAGAATGTAATTTTAATGAAAATTTAATTTTAAATCGACTAACCTCACTCACTAGCTTTTTCTTTCGAAATCTGAAAAAATAAACATTTTATTTAAAATTATTTTAAATCTTCTAAAAATTAATTTATTTTAGAATTTTTTCCAAACTTCTACATATGATTTGAAATAATTGGAAACAGTTGAATTTTGAAACTATGAAATCTCAATTGTTAACCAAAAATGGATTATTTGAATTATCATTTAAAAATAAATAAGCTTTAATAAAAAAGTTTAAAATTCATAAACAAAAAGTTGAATTTTAAATAAAAAATATTAATTCTAAAGAAAAAATGTGAGAGCTGATATTTCAATCCAGAAAATAATTAAATTTAAAGAAAAAAACTTGCATTGAATTAATTTTTTAAAAATTTCAACAAATTAAAATAATTTTCAACAAATAATTAAAATTAGAAATCATAAACTTTTTTTTATACAAACAGACGAATTTTCTATGAAACATTTGATTTTTTAACCAAACTGTTGAATTTTTAAACGAATAATTAAAATGTTACCTAAAAAATTTAAGTTTAACAATAAATATTATATTTTTTAAGTAGTTCAATTTTTAAAGTAAGAAAATAAGCTTTCCACTAAAATGTTGCATTTTCATCAAAAAAACTAATTTTTAAATAACAAATTCAACTATAAGCTATAATCCTGAAATAAAATAGATTAAATTTAAACCAAATAGTTGAATTTCTATGAAAAATTTATTTTCTATTTACAACATGAGTTTTTAACATAATACATAAATTTTCAAAATAAGAGTTACATTTTTAAATAAGAAATAATGACCACCAATAAATATGAATTTTCAACAAAATAATTAAATTTTGTACCAAATTATATAATTTTTAACAGAAAGAATCAAATCTAAAACTACAAAAAGACATGAATATTCAAACGATAAGATGAATTTTCAAAAAAACACATACATTTTTTAGCATCTAGTTGCATTTTTAAACAAGGAGATTAATAAAAAAAATTTCAAAAAATTAAATTAATTTTCAACAAATAATTGAAATTAGAAATCATAAACTTTTTTTTTAATACAACCAGACGAATTTTCTTTGAAACATTTTGATTTTTAACCAAGCTGTTGAATTTTCAAACGAATAATTAAATTTTTACCTAAAAAATTTAAGTTTAACAATAAATATTATATTTTTTAAGTAGTTCAATTTTTAACGTAAGACTTTTTAAGACACTTTCCACTAAAATGTTGAATCTTCATAAAAAAATTAATTTTTAAAAAACAAATTCAACTTTAAGCCATAATCCTAAAACAAATTAGATTAAATTTCAACCAAATAGTTGCATTTTCATGCAAAATTTATTATCTATTTACAGCATGAATTTTTAACATAATACATAAATTTTCAAAACAAGAGTTACATTTTCAGCTAAGAAATTAATATGAATACCAATAAATATGAATTTTCAACAAAATACATTCATTTTTAATCAAATAATTCAATTTTGAACTAATAAATATACACAATTTTCGAATTTTTAACAAAATAATTAAATTTTGAACGAAATTATATAATTTTTAACAGAAAGGATGAAATCTGAAAGTACAAAAAGACATGAATATTCAAAAAAACACATTATCAAAAAGGCTTTTATATTCAAACGATAAGATGAATTAAAAAAAACACATACATTTTGTAGCATCTAGTTGTATTTTCAACCAAGGAGATAAATTTTTAAAAATTTGAAGAAATTAAATGAATTTTCAACAAATAATTGAAATTAGAAAATATAAACTTTTTTTCAATACAAGCAGACGAATTTTCTTCAAAACATTTGAATTTGTAACCAAGCTGTTGAATTTTCAAACGAATAATTAAATTTTTACCTAAAAAATTTAAGTTTAACAATAAATATTATACTTTTTAAGTAGTTCGATTTTTAACGTAGGAAAATAAACTTTCCACTAAAATGTTGAATCTTCATAAAAAAAATTAATTTTTAAGAACATTTTCAACTAAAAAATAAATATGACCACCAATAAATATGAATTTTGAACAAAATATATTTATTTTCAACCAAATAATTAAATTTTGAACTAAAAAATATACATTTTCAACTCTGTAATGGACGAATACTCAAAAAAATAGTTGGATTTTCAACCAAAATATTTTCGTCAAGAATATTTAAAAAAAGGATAACTTTTAACAAAATTGACAAATTTTCAACGAATAATTGAAATAAGAAATTATAAACTTTTTTCAATACAAGCAGATGAATTTTCTTTAAATCTTTTAAACTTTTAACTAAACAGTTGTATTTTCAAACAAAAAATTAAATTTTTACCTACAAAATTAAAGCTTAACAATAAATATTATATTTTTTAAGTAGTTCGATTTTTAACGTAAGAAGATGAACTTTCCACTAAAATGTTGAATCTTCATCAAAAAAATTAATTTTTAAGAACATTTTCAACTAAAAAATAAATATGACCACCAATAAATATGAATTTTGAACAATATATATTCATTTTCAACCAAATAATTAAATTTTGAACTAAAAAATATAAATTTTCAACTCTGTAATGGACGAATACTCAAAAAAATAGTTGGATTTTCAACCAAAATATTTTCGTCAAGAATATTT
>JAAAKG020059600.1:25007-38202 GCA_010014905.2 Druon quercuslanigerum | reverse complement strand
CTCAAACTTAAGAATCCAGATAATTAAATGTATTTAAATTATCTTTTTAATTATTTAACTTAAGATCCACATTGATCACTGTATAAAATTTTATAAACATATCTTTAGATGAATGTTAAATAATAATAATTTCTTTTGTTTTAACAATTTTCCACTAACTCGTGAGAAACGTTAAATAATTTTAGTTTTTTTTAAAGGGAAGCGCTCAAGAATCCGAACCTTAAAGTCTATAAAAATATCAAATATTACGCAATTTGCGCACGTGAGCACCCGCGCACTGTGTCTTCAGGTAACAGTCGCTAATCCAAGAGTTGGATGGAAATCGTTTAGGACATAATTAAAATTGCTATCATCAAAAAGAATCTCTTTCAAAACGTCTTGTTCCTCAATATCTTGAATTTCTCTTCATTATTCTTAAGCAATTAGACGAAACCTTTTCAAAAGGGGGAAACGGGTAAAATTCTTGATTTTAGGTGTTTTAGTAAATTTCTCAAACTTAAGAATCCAGATAATTAAATGTATTTAAATTATCTTATTAATTATTTAACTTAAGATCCACATTGATCACTGTATAAAATTTTATAAACATATCATTAGATGAATGTTAAATAATAACAAATTATTTTCTTTTGTTTTAACAATTTTCCTCTAACTCGTGAGAAACGTTAAATAATTTTTGTATTTTTTTAAAGGGAAGCTATCAAAAATCCGAACCTTAAAGTCTACAAAAATATCAAATATTACGCAATTTGCGCACGTAAGCACCCGCTCACTGCGTCTTCAGGTAACAGTCGCTAATCCAATAGTCGGATGGAAATCGTTTAGGAAATAATTAATATTGCTATCATAAAAAAGAATCTCTTTCAAAACATCTTGTTACCTAATATTTTGAATTTCTCTACATTATTCTTAAAAAATTAAACGAAACCTTTTCAAATGGGGGAAACGGGTAAAATTCTTGATTTTAGGTGTTTTAGTAAATTTCTCAAGTTTGAGAATCCAGTGAAAACATTGATCATTCTATAAATTTGTATGAACATATCACCAAATGAATTTTAAAAAATGACAAATTATTTTATTTGGTTTAAAAATTTTCCACTAACTCGTGAGAAACAATAAATAATTTTAGTATTTTTTTATAGGGCAGCTATAAAAAATTTGAAAAACATTCGAAATATTATTATCCAAATAAGAGATGCCGCAATGTGACTTTCTGGGGGTTTGGCATCATCTGAACCTTTAAGTCTACAAAAATAGCAAACATTGCGCAATCTGCGCATGTGAGCACCCGCGCACTGCGCCTTTTCACTACGCTGCTAATGTTTTTCAGGCAACAGTCGCTAATCCAAGAGTCGGATAGAAATCGTTCAGGACATAATTAAAATTGCTATCATCAAAAAGAATCTCTTTCAAAACGTCTTGTCCCCTAATGTTCTGAATTTCTCTTCATTATTCTTAAAAAATTAAACGAAACCTTTTCAAAAGGGGGAAAAGGGCAAAATTCACGATTTTAAATAAAAATTTAAGCAGTGAGAAGTAAATTTTTCAAACTTAAGGGAGGGGGGGGGTAAATAAAAATTCACCAAAAAAAGATCATTGAAATAGACAATAAAGCTGAGTATCAATTCGTTGTGTGAATTTAAACTTCAAACTATCGTGTAATTAGTATACGCATTTAAACACGTTTAGTTCGAGATAATTTACCCATAAAGTTAATGAATATCGCGTTTAAAGGATGCTTCAGGATTATCTCAAGTGCATTTGTAACACGCACGCTTACAAAGCAGGAATTTCACTATAAACGTGTGAGTGTAGAAATTGCTTAAACTCGGGTCGTTAGACATCCGGTCTTCTCTGTTTCACCGAGGGTGAAACCTGTGCTAGAATCTCGCTAATTCGCGTCTTGTAACTAATCTCTAGCTCGAGAGTTCATGCCACTTTTACTAAGGTGCTAAGATCATGACTTAAAAAAATTTTAAATCCGTAAGAATAATGTCGTGTATTAATCTACTTATATATTAGAGCCTAAAGATGTGTTCAGAAAATTGGGGGGGGGGAGGGTGGCTGAATTTTCTTCAATATATGTACCTGAAAGGGGGTGGGAGGCTCCTCCAATTATTTTATATAATTTTTCAAATTGAATTTTATAATGCGATCAATTTCACTTTATTTATATTTTTTAAATTATAGTGTTCTCATTCATAAAAAGCTGAAAGCATTTATATTTTGGACCGTGCGTAAATTGCGTAGTCTTTTACGGTTCGAGGGCAAGAATTTTATTATTTTGTTTTAAATGCTTAATTACTTTATTTTTAAAAAATTATTTTTTTGTTTAAAATTCTCGATTTCAGTTTAAAATGTAACCGTTTTATTTTTAATTTTATTTTTGTTTGAAGATTCAATAATTTGGGAAAACATTCCATTTTTAATGTAAAATTATTATTTCTTGGATCAAAATGTGACTGTTTTGCAGAAAACCTGCTTTTTTAAATTCAATTTTTTTTCAATAACTATTATAATTTTGGATAAAAAGTAATCCTGTTCGAAAATTCGGCTAGTCGGTTGAAAATTTATGCATTGAGTTTAAAATTCGATTTTTTTGGTTTAATTGAACTGTTTTTTATTTAAAATGAAAATTAAGAACGAAAATTACGTTTTGTAAGGGGGCGGGAGGGCGAAGGTTCTGATAATAAATCTTAACAAAATTTGCGAATATACTATTTTTTGTTAAAATTTGATTTTTCGTCTGTTAAATAGTCTACTATTAAATTTTTTTTCCGAAATTCATTTAGTTTAGTATAAAATGCTACTGTAATTATGTAATAATTTTTTTGGTTGAAAATTAATCTATTTGGTTAAAAATTTAACGATTGCGTTAAAAATTCGTTTTATTGTTGGTGGAAATTTTTTTTTAATTGAAAATTGAATTATTCAATTTCTGGGTAAAAATTTGCATTTCTTGGCTAAAAGTTTAACAATTTGGTTTAAAACGCATGCATTTAGTTAATAATTCATCTTTTTTAGTCAAAAATTATTATTAGTAAAATTTTTTTTTAATTAACGTTCAGAAATCCTGAAAATAAAATTAAGAATACAATTACCAAATGCTGATAAGCACGATAAAATGTTCCGATTGCAATTTGAAAAAACATTTCCTAAAAAACAAACTAAATTTTTTTCCTTTTAAGACGAAAATAAAAAAGAGAAAAGAAAAGTAAGGTTTGGTAATAGGACGTTGAATAAGATTTTAAATTTGATTGTATTCTCTTTAAATTTGTTTAATTTTTCTTTGTTGTGTTAAAAACTTATTATTTTAAATTAAATTTTTTATTTAATTTTTTGTTTTGAATTATTTTGTTATTTTTTGATTAAATTATTTTGTTGAAATTCTAATTTTTTTTTAAATTCCACTGTTTTTGGTCTGAAATTAAACTCGTTGTTAGTTGAAATGTAAACTATAATTATTTCTGATCATTAGTCTGATCATTCATCATTATTTTATATAAAATGTTTTTTTTTGAGAGAGTTAATCTTTTTTTATTCAAAATTGAAATACTTGGTTGAAAGCTTAACTTCTTTTTTAAGCCTAATTTTGTTTCAATAACTATTATAATTTTGTATAAAAAGTAATCCTGTTGGAAATTTCAACTACTTGGTTAAAAATTTATGTATTGTGTTGGGAATGCAACTTTTTTGGTTTAAATGAACTGTATTTGTTTTAAAATAAAAATTAATATAAATCTTAACAAAATTTGCGAATTTACTATTTTTGGTTATAAGTTAATTTTTTTGTGTGTTAAATAGTCTACTATTATATTTTTTGTTGAAAATTTATCTAGTTTAGTATAAAATGATACTGTTTGGTTGAAAATTCATTCATTTTGTTAAAAGTGAAACTACTGTGACAAAAAATAATTTTCTTGGTTGAAAATTAATCTATTTGATTAAAAATTTAACAATTGCGTTGAAAATTCGTTTTCTTGTTGGTGGAATCTTTTTTGATAGACAATTGAATTATTCAATTTCTGGTTGAAAATTTGCACTTCTTTGCTGAAAATTTGACAATTTGGTTTAAAACGCATACATTTAGTTAATAATTCATCTTTTTCAGTCAAAAATTATTCTTGGTAAAATTTTTTTTTTAATTGATGTGCAGAAATTCTGAAAATAAAATAAAGAATTCAGTGACCAAATGTTGACAAGCACTATAAAAAAAGTCCTATTGCAATTTGAAAAAAGATAAAAATTTTCCTAAAAAAGAAAAGAAATTTCTTCCTTTTTGGGCTAAAATAAAAAAGAGAAAAGAAAAATGAGGTTTGGGTATTAGACGTTGAATAGGATTTTAAATTTCATTTTATTCTCACTAAATTTCTTTGATTTTTATTTTTTGTGTTAAAAACCCATTATTTTGAAATTAAAGTTTTTATTTGATTATTTTGTTATTTTTTGATTAAACTATTTTGTTGAAATTTGTATTTTTTTAAAGTTCCACTGTTTTTGGTCTAAAATTAAACTCTTTGTTTGTTAAAATATAAACTATTATTTATTTCTCATCATTATTCTGATCATTCATCATTATTTTACATAAAATTTGTATTTTTCAAGAGAGTGAATCTTTTTTCATTAAAAATTCAAATACTTGGTTAAAAGCTAAACTTAATTTTGTAATACGAAATTTTTTTTCAATAACTATTATAATTGTGTATAAAAAGTAATCTTGTTCAAAAATTCATCTAGTTGGTTACAAATTTATTTATTGTGTTCCAAAATTAGAAATTTTTGGTTTAATATAATGAGTTTAATTTAAAATAAAAATTAAGCACAAAACACTACGGTTTTTAAGGGGGACCGGGGTTCTGATAACAAATCTTAACAAAATTTGCGAATATACTATTTTTGGTTAAAAGTTAATTTTCTCCTTTATTATAAAATGCTACTGTTTGGTTGAAAATTTAATTATTTTGTTAAAAGTTGAGTTACTTTGTCAAAAAATAATTTTCTAGGTTGAAAATTAACCGATTTGGTTAAAAATTTAACGATTGCGTTGAAAATTTGTTTTATTGCTCTTGAAAATTTTTTTCATTAGATAATTTTAATATTTAGTTTAAAACGCATGCATTCAGTTAATAATTCATCTTTTTTGGTAAAAAATTATTCTTGGCAAAAAAATATCTTTTTTGAATTAATGTGCGGAAATTCTGAAAATAAAATTAGGAATACAATGAACAAATATTGACAAGCACCATTATATGTTCCGATTGAAATTTAAAAAAAGATAAAAATTTTCCTAAAAAAGAAAAGGAAAAATGTTTTCCTTTTTGGAAAAAAAGAAACATGAAGTTTGGTTATTGGATGCTGAATAGGATTTTAAATTTGATTTTATTCTCTTAAAATTTTTTAAATTTTTATTTGTATGTTAAAAACTCAACTATTTAGTTGAATTTTTAACTCTTTTGTATTTTGAAATTAAAAAATAATCCATTTTCTCAAGAATAATTTTATGCGAAAGAGCATGAAAAAGATTCAATCATTAAAAAAACAGATTTCCAAACTATCTCACATTCCAGCTCATTTTGTTTGAAAATTTATTTATTTTTTTGAAAGTTTAGTATTTTTTTAGAACTGCCTCTTTTTGATTGATAATGTTATTATTTTGATAAAAGTTTGTTTTTTTATTTTCAGAATTAATTTTTGAAACTTAAAATTTAATTATTCCATTTCTGGTTGAACATTTATCTTTCTTAGTTGAAAATTTAACAATTTAGTTCAAAACGCCTGCATTTTGTAAATAATTCATCTTTTAAGTCAAAAATTATTCTTTTAGGTAAAAAATGATCTTTTTTGAAATAATGTGCAGAATTACTAAAAATAAAAGCAAAAATCCAACGACAAAATTCGGAAAACAACCATAAAATTTTCCTATTGCAATTTTAAAAAAAATAAATAAGAGGAAAGAAAAATTATATTTGATTATTGGATGTTAAATAGGATTTTAAATTTGATTTTAATCTCGTTTTAATTTCTCTAATTATTTATTTATTTTTTGTTAAAAAGCGAACTATTTAGGTAAATTTTGAACTCTTTTGTTTGAAAATTTATTTATTTTTTTGAAAGTTCAATATTTTACCTAGAACTACACCTGTTTGGTTGATAATGTAATTATTTTGTTAAAAATTCGCTTTTTTTATTTTGAGAATTAATTTTTAAAACTGAAAATTTTGCTACTCCAAGTTTTCTTAAAAGTTAATATTTTCTATTAGAAAATGTATCTATTTGGTTCAAACGTCATATTTTTTGTTGAAAATTCCTTCCTTTTGGTACAAAATTAATCTTGTTGGTGAAAAATTCTTCCTTCTTGGTTAAGAGTTGAAAATTCTTTTAATTGTTGATAGGAAATTATTATTTTTTTAATTGAAAATTTGTATTATTTCATTTCTGCTTGAAAATTTATCTTCCTTACTTGAAAATTTTACAATTTGGTTCAAAACTATAATGTGCAGAATTACTAAAAATAAAAGCAAGAATCCATCGTCCAAATTTGTAAAACAACCATAACATTTTCCTATTGCAATTTGAGAAAAACAATAAAAAAGAGGAAAGAAAAATGATATTTGATTATTGGATGTTAAATAGGATTTTAAATTTGATTTTAATCTCATTTTAATTTCTCTAATTATTTATTTATTTTTTGTTAAAAAGCTAACTATTTAGGTAAATTTTGAACTCTTTTGTTTGAAAATTTATTTATTTTTTTGAAAGTTCAATATTTTACCTAGAACTACACCTGTTTGGTTGATAATGTAATTATTTTGTTAAAAATTCGCTTTTTTTATTTTGAGAATTAATTTTTAAAACTGAAAATTTTGCTACTCCAAGTTTTCTTAAAAGTTAATATTTTCTATTAGAAAATGTATCTATTTGGTTCAAACGTCATATTTTTTGTTGAAAATTCCTTCCTTTTGGTACAAAATTAATCTTGTTGGTGAAAAATTCTTCCTTCTTGGTTAAGAGTTGAAAATTCTTTTAATTGTTGATAGGAAATTATTATTTTTTTAATTGAAAATTTGTATTATTTCATTTCTGCTTGAAAATTTATCTTCCTTACTTGAAAATTTTACAATTTGGTTCAAAACTATAATGTGCAGAATTACTAAAAATAAAAGCAAGAATCCATCGTCCAAATTTGTAAAACAACCATAACATTTTCCTATTGCAATTTGAGAAAAACAATAAAAAAGAGGAAAGAAAAATGATATTTGATTATTAGATGTTAAATAGGATTTTAAATTTGATTTTAATCTCATTTTAATTTCTCTAATTATTTAGTTATTTTTTGTTAAAAAGCTAACTATTTAGGTAAATTTTGAACTCTTTTGTTTGAAAATTTATTTATTTTTTTAAAAGATCAATATTTTAGTTAGAACTGCATTTGGTTAGTTAAAAATGTAATTATTTTTGTTGAAAGTTCGTTTTTTTTATTTTGAGAATTAATTTTTAAAACTGAAAATTGTACTACTCGAAATTTTCTTGAAAATTGATATTTTCTAGT
The DNA here is from genome assembly GCA_010014905.2 of Druon quercuslanigerum. Classification (NCBI taxonomy): domain Eukaryota; kingdom Metazoa; phylum Arthropoda; class Insecta; order Hymenoptera; family Cynipidae; genus Druon; species Druon quercuslanigerum. The sequence goes on along the minus strand of JAAAKG020059600.1, from coordinate 30,653 downwards.
AGAAAATGGATCTATTTCTTTCAAAACTCACGTTTTTTGTTGAAAATTTTTTCCTTCTGGTAAAAAATTAATATACTTAGTGGAAAATTCCTCCTTTTTGGTTAAAAGTTAAAAATTCGTTTTATTGTTGGTAAGAAATAATAATTTTTTTAACTGAAAGTTTAAGTATTCCATTTCTGGTTGAAAATTTATTTTTCTTAGTTGAAAATTTAATAATTTGGTTCAAAACACCTGCATTTTGTTAATAATTCATATTTTTTAGTCAAAAATTATACTTTTTGTTAAAAATGATCTTTTTTGAAATAATGTGCAGAATTAATAAAAAATAAAAGCAAGAATCCATCGTCCAAATTTGGAAAACAATCATAAAATTTTTCTATTGGAATTTGAGAAAAGCTCAAGATTTTCCGAAACAAGAAAACAAAATTTTTTCTTTGTTTTTGAAAAACAATAAAAAAGAGGAAATAAAAACGATATTTGATTATTGGACGTTTAATAGGATTTTAAATTTAATTTTAATCTCATATATATTTCTTCAATTTTTATTTTTTTCTGTTAATACCACAACTATTTAGTTGAATTTTAAACTCTTTTGTTGAGAATTTATATTTTCTAATTAGAAATTTATCTATTTGTTTAAAAAAGCATGTGCTTTGTTAAACATTCATTTTTGGTAGAAAATTAATCTTTTTGGATAAAAATTCATACTTTTTTATCAAAACTGTAACTTTTTGGTTGCTAATTCATCCCTCTTGGTTAAAAATGCAACTTTTTGGTTTAAGATTATTTTTTTTGAGATCAACTTTTTTTTTTAAATTATCTTTTTTGTTTAAAAATTTTTATTAAATTAATTTTTAAAATGGAAAAAAATTAACATCTTTCTATGAGAGTTTACGTATTTTGTTAAAACCTTATCTTAAGCTACAAAATTAAACTTCTTGATTAAAAATTCATCATTTTCGGTTAAACCTGTAACTTTTTGTTGTTGATACAAAATCGATCCTTTTTGGTTAAAAATATAACTTCTTGATTACAAAATTTAATTTTTTGGTTAAGAATTCAACTACTTTGTTGAAAATTAATCTTTTTTGGTTAAAAATTCAACTGATTAGTTAAAAGTTGAACTTCTTTGTTAAAAATTCATTTTTTTTGGTTGAAGATTTAAAATTTCGATTGAAAGTTCTTTTTTGGTTGGACCCCCTTTTTAAAATTATTTTTTAGAATTGAAAATTCAACTATTTTATTCGTGGTTAAAATCTAATCTTTTTTAGTTGAAAATTCAGATATTTCTATAAATGTTCAAGTATTTTGTTGAAGCTTTATATTTTAGTGAAAAATAATTGCCCCTGATTAAAATTTAAAATGTCTAATTGAAAATCCTAATTTCTAAATAAAAAATTTTTAAATAGACAATATGGGCTGTAGATTCATGCTTTTAGGTCGAAATTTTGTTGTTCAAAATTCAACTTTTCTGATAGAAAATTCTATTCTCTTGTAAAAAATCGTATTTATGACTTAAAATTTCAACTATTTGGTTAAAAATGAAATTTTTTATTAAAGGTCCTTTCTTTTATTTTTAAAAATTTATCTTCGTAGATTGAAAATTAAACAATTTTGTGAAAAATTCAACTAGTTTGTTTTAAATAATCTCTTTTGCTTAATAGTTTAATTAATTTGTTTTAAGTGCAAATCTTTTTGTTTAAAAATTAATTTGCTATTGTAAATACTTCTTCCTTAGTTAAAAATCAACTTTTCTTTTCTTAAAAATTGACTTTTCATTCAAATTGTTAAATTTTCAACCAAATAATAAAATATTACCCAAAAATGTAACAGAAACATTTCTACGAAAAAGACACTACTTTCAACCGAAAATAATTGAATTCTCAACCGATGAAATTAATCTTAAACTAAAATGATAAATCTTCAACTTGAATACTCAATTTTGGAAGGTTTTTTTATTCTCAAAGTGTTTCTATAGATAAACGCTCCACTCATGTATTGTGGTGCTCCTGGTTCAAATCCGGGCAGAGGTAGATTTTTTTTCATTCTGCAAAAAATTATAGACCACTAATCCAATTTCGGGATCAAATTTATCACTTGGCGTTTACTGTGAAACTTTCCTAGGATTCTAATCGATTTCCACAAATTTTCAATTATTTACGAATGACGCAAGGATCCAAGTTTCAAATCTTTCGTAGTTGATTCAAAGCTTAATATTCATTTTTCTTCGTCTATGCTTGTCTTCAATGAAACCCATGTAACTTAACTGCTTCGATATACAGCTGGGAACCATAAAGGTAATCATAAAGTTAAGAAAATCACCTTTGAAAGATCTTTCTTAGCTCCATTCTTAAACCTCCATCAATCTCTTTTCCACGCAACTCAAGCGTTGAACCCAGAACCTGGAGTTACATCACTTTGAGGAGCGAAGGTTCAACGTTACCGAATATTATCGCCAACGTTGTTGCAGTCGATGTTACGCAGGAACATAAACATTCTCCGTTAAGAAAACCCACACATAGCACGTGGGACAGCTGCGATTGCAGAGTGCAGTAAACAAGAAAAATTCGTTCGAACATAAGCATTAGAGTGGTTCTTGTTCATAAATTATATCTAATTTTACTTTTCATGAATGACTCATTAAATAATTATTGAAAAAATAAAAAAAATCTACATCGGCTAGGATTTGAACCCGGGACGCTGCTTTTCAGCAGTAGAGCGTTTATTAATTACGCCACTGCGCACAGGGACCCTATTAATCTGAATATAATTTTAAGTAGTTTGATATTAACTTGTAAACGAGGCTAATTAATTGATTTATAACTTAAATTTTGCTGATTAATGATCCAAGTTATTGGAAAAATTAGAAAAAATCTACCTTGGCCGGGATTTGCACTGGGAACGCCACTATTCACTGTAGAGAATTTCTTGTTCCTCCTAACTCTTAAGTTATTATTTATATTTTGTAGAATATAAAAAATTTTCTCATTAATTTAACATGGGATCAAGTCAGTTATTTGTAAACTAATAATTTAAAATTACAATAAAAATTAATCATACATTTTTAGGGTGAATTAATTCAAGCCACTATTATGGTTCCCCAAAGAAAATTACATAAGTAAAAATTTATATTTTTTGTAATACTGCTGTTTCATAAGGCTTTTTAAAGGTATTTTTTTCTTCATAAATATTCATTAATCTTTGAACAAAGAATACCGTGTAATTTTTTAACTAAGTAAAAATTTTTTAAACAATTTTAATTTTTTTAAACAATTGTTTTTGTAATTTAAGTCGCGAAAGGATCGTGTTTTCCAGACTTTATGAGCTATTTAATCAAATGATATCAAAAAAGTAATTTGTATAAATAATTTTATAGTTATTTAAACGATATGTGCTTGTTCAAATATGAAGTTCATCTACAAAAATAGGAAATTTTTTGACCAGTTTCAATATTTTTCGGTAATATTTTTTTTTATAATTATACTCTTAAACTTACAAACAAATTTAAGTTGTTTAAACAATTTTAATTTGCTAAATTTATTTAGTTTTGACATTTTCAAAAGATTGATATATTTTTAGGTACCAATTTTTTCAAATATTAATAATTGTTTAAACAAATTAAAAATGTTTTCAAAAATTATTAAAAGCGTTTCTGCAAAACAAACTGATAACTCATACTATTTAAATCTGTGGAAAAATTGAAAAAATAATGCATTTTGTCCTCTCTACAAATTAAAAAACATAAAATCAGTAATATTAAATAATTTTTTTGAGAATTTCACTAGATTAAGGAATTTAAAGGATTTCAAAACGAATTACACGGTTTAATATTTTGTGGTTCAAAACTTTACTGAACTTTTTGACTATTTTGTTAAAAAATCGTTTTCTTAATGAAAATTAATTCACTTAACTAAAAAATTAACTATAATATTCTTTTTGGAAAATTAATACTTTCGTTTAGTAGAAAATTTATCTTCTTAATTGAAAATGAAACTCCTTGATGGAAAGTTGAACTTCTTTGGTTCTAATTCACTTTATTAGTTGTATTTCTATCTCTTTGATTAAAAAGTTAACTATTTTGATAAAAATAAGTTTTTTTTTGTGAAGAATTAAAAATTGAGCTATTCTATTATTAGTTAACAAAACTTCGTTTTGATTTGAAAATTCGAAAATTGGGTTGAAAATTGAACTATTCTATTATCAGTTGTAAGATTATAGTTTTTTTATTACAATAATTTGGTGGAAAATTTATTTATTTTGTTGTGAACTTTACTTGTTTGGTTAAAAATTTATTTATTTTGTTGAAAATTTGTCTTGTTTGGTTAAAAATTAATATTTTAGATTAAAAATTCAACTACTTATTCAAAAGTTGATCTAATTTTTTGATAACCTATTTTATCACTTGAAGATCCATCTCTGGTTAAAAATTTATTTGTTATGTTAATAATCCCTATTATTTTAAAAATTATTCTTTCTCTATGAAAAAAATATATTTTGTACAAAATTCGTCTTTTTGATTTAAAAATTCAACCGTTTTGTTAAAAATTCATCTCTTTGGGTTGGAAATTCAATAATTCGGTTAACATTTATTTTTCTAACATGACTAAAAAATCTTTTTTGTTTAAAAATCCGACAATTTTGTTAAAAAGTATTTTTTTTTAATTCTTCTCTTTTGGTAAAATTTATTTAGTTTTTTAAAAAAGCAACTATTTGGTGGAAAAATAATATTTGTTAGTTGATTAAATTATTTTGTTGAAATTCGTATTTTTTTAATGTTCCACTGTTTTTGGTCTAAAATTAAACTCTTTGTTGGTTAAAATATAAACTATTATTTATTTCTGATCATTATTCTGACCATTAATCATTATTTTATATAAAATATTTTTTTTAGAGAGAGTGAATCTTTTTTTATTAAAAATTCAAATACTTGGTTGAAAGCTAAACTTCTTTGTTAATAATTTAACTTATGGTAAGAATTCAACTTTTTCGTTTCAAATTTAGTTAATTTATTGAAAATTTATTATCTAGTTAAAAATCAACTTTTCCTTAAATTCCCAAAGGTTAAAAATTCAACTCGTTTCTAAAAAAATTCATCTTTTTGGCTTTTGATATCTTTCCTCAAGTTACTTTTCATATAAAAAAAATAAAAACTAATATCCTAATGAATATCCACAAGAAGAAAAATAATTATTATTAGCCAAAATATGTCTTTCCAAACATGATTTTTCTACTTAAATAAAGATTTAACTAACTATGTCGTTTCAAAAGTTAATTTGTTTAAAATTTGTTGTTTTGTTAAAAATCAACTTTTCCTTAAATACCCAAAGGTTGAAAATTCAACTCGTTTCTAAAAAAATTCGTTTTTTGGACTTTTAATATCTTTTCTTAAGTTACTCTTCATTGAAAAAAACTAAAAATTGATATCTTTATGAAGAAAATTTCACAAGAAGAAAAATAATTATTAGTAGCCAAAAAATGTCTTACTAAAAATGATTTTTATACTCAAATAAAAATTTAACTAACTATGTGGTTTCAAATTTAGTTAATTTATTGAAAATTTATTATCTCTTTAAAAATCTACTTTTCCTTAAATTCCCAAAGGTTGAAAATTCAACTCGTTTCTAAAAAAATCGTCTTTTTGGCTTT
>JAAAKG020059600.1:0-24907 GCA_010014905.2 Druon quercuslanigerum | reverse complement strand
ATCTACTTTTCCTTAAATTCCCAAAGGTTGAAAATTCAACTCGTTTCTAAAAAAATCGTCTTTTTGGCTTTTAATATTTTTCCTCAAGTTACTTTTCATTTAAAAAAACTAAAAATTAATATCTTTATGAATGAAATTTCACAAGAAGAAAAATAATTATTAGTAGGCCAAATATGTCTTGCCAAAAATGATTTTTCTACTTAAATAACGATTAATGGTTTTCTATTTGTCTATCAGAGTGCTTTTCATATTTTTTATTGCAGCGACGCAATTGGCTAAGCTGATTTACTTTAAAATTATAAATCTTTAAAAATATTGTAAAATTTTTAACTTTTTTTAGGGAAAAGTAGTTCATTCTATAAAAATTTTCCCTACTGTTTAAAAAAATTAATTATTAGTCAAATTTTTTTGGCTTACCGAATTTTCCTTTTCTACGTAAACAGCATTATTTAATTTTGTACTTTTTTATTTTTCATCAGTCATTTTATCGATTTTATCAAGCTTAATATTGAAAGACTACTAAAATTTTTAGCCTTGTTATTTTATGTATACTTCTGGATATCCAAAAGAAATTAGCACTCACTTTAGACAAGATTTTTGTTCATCCATGCATTTTTTCTTGTGTTAAGAAAATTTATACTTGATTGAACAAAATTAGGTTTCTTCATTTAGGTTCATTTTATTGAAACAAGATTATTTTTCTTGTATCAAAAAATATTGAATCGTCCGCATTTCACAACAAAATTTTGTTGATCAGTTTATTTTATTTTAATTTTTTAAATATTTATTTTATTTATATTTAATTGATTTCTTTTATTGTTTTAATGCAACAATTTATAAAATAATTCGTTCATTTTGTTAATATTTTTAATTTAATTCATTTTACTTTGTTAAATGAAAAAGCCCTAAAAGATAATAAACTTTGAATCATTTTTAAGTTGTGTTAACTTTATATTTTTTTATGAAAAGGTAATAATTTTTTTTTTAAATCTCGACTAGGATAATCGACGATTTATAATTAATTTTAACAATTTTTTGCGGCTTTTTAGAAGTTTTTTCTTTTTTTGACTTGAATAGGTGTTCTATTCTTTAGTTCCAGTTTGTTAAAATTATTTAAATAATTAATTGGTTTAATTAATTTGAAATCAATTTAACTTACATCCACCCTTATTAAAAAAGAATTTGAAAAGCACTGAAAATTCTTTTTCTTTTAAAAATTTTTTTTCTTGTTTAAAAATTAACTTTTTTCTTGAAACTTCATCTGAATTCTGAAAAATTCGTTTTTTACGCTTAGAAACTCAACTAATTGGTTGAACATTTGTCTATTTTTCTTGAAAGTTCAACTACTGAGCTGTAAATGCTACTGTTTGCTTGGAAATTATTGTCTTTTTAATGAAAATGCAACGATATATTTGAAAATTAAATCATTTGGTTGAAAATGATAATATTTGCTCATAAATCAAACTACTTAGCTTTAAATTATAACTAAACTATTTAATTGACAATTTATTTATTTTAGTAGAATATCAATCTTTTTTGGTGGAAAATTGAACTATTGTATAACTGTTTAGTAGAAAATTCCACTACTTAGTTGACTATTAATTTATTTGGCTAGAATATTAAGCTTTTTAATCGAAAAATAAATATTTCGATGAAAATTCGCTCTTTTGATTGACAGTTCAACTATTGGGTTGAAAATGCTAATTCTTTGTTGAAAATTAATTTTGTTTGAAATAATTTTTTTAATAGAAAATTAATTTTTTTTATTAAAACTTCGAACGTTTTGTTGAAAATTAAACTATTTGGTTAAAAATTTATTTACTTTGTTAGAAAATTAAAGTTTTGAAACATTTTGTTGACAACGTAATATATTACGACCTAAAAATTTTTTTAATTTAAAAATATGCTGTAAAATAACTCTACTTCCCGTATATTGAAAATATTTTTGGCTTTGAAATCTGTTAAGATATATTTGTATATTTTGTCTTCTATGCGTTTATCAAATAAAATAAAAAATGTTGGCATAAAAGAGGGAGTGGGTGTTCGGATTTGTGCGATGACCCGTGACGAAGAAAGGGAGAGGTAAAAAAAAGTGTTTGAAATAGCGTGAACGGCCCCTTACTAACCAATTAATATTTAATTAACTAATAGTTAATAAATTATTAAGCGACTATCCTTGAATATCCTTTAAAACCATTAATTCTCATTAATTCCCGTTAATGTCGTTAAATTGCGTAAATGTCGTAATAGCGGTGGCTAGGCAGGTAGGCTCGCAAGACTCGAGGAGGGCAGCGCACAGTCGAAGTCGTAAAGTCCGAGAGCGGAAAAAATGTCTTTTTGTCCCAGCTGCGTTGATATTCACTTTTCTGCGCTTCGAACTTACTGGCACCATCACCACCACCATCGAAGAATCCCATGAGTGTGGAGCGTCAGTTGAAAATTGTGAGAGAGTGTGGTGTTGGGAGTGTGGTGTTGTCAGTGTGCGTTCGAGTGTGGACGGGCACCAGGAGCATGGGTATGTGGCACAAGGCCGGTATTAGCATCTCTACCGGTATACCCCCTTCCACTTTACGTCGTCACGGCACAACTCTATCCGCAGAAACCTGTATTCCGGTTATCTTGCGCCGGGAGCAGAGCCGTCGCCATATCCTGTCGAGGCAAAAGACCTCTCTCTTTCTCTCTCCTCTCCTCTCCCACCCCTTCCCCTCCACACTACCCCTTTGTCCTAAGACCCTCTTATTTTATTATTATTATTATTATTATTATTATTATTATTATTATTATTATTATCATAGACACTAAAGAGCCCTTCATTTCCTCTTTTTCTCCTCGTGTCTCTTGTCTCTTCTTCTTTCGGTTACCGAATCTTTCAGGTACTTTAGATTATAAGCTAATGCAAAAATAGAGAAATTTCTTCCAATATTTCCCTATTTCGATTATAGTTTTATCTTGGATGATGCAAATTGAAATTACTTCTGCCATAAAAGATCAATTTTTATTTCAAATGGACGAATTTTCAACAATAAAAAAAACGAATTTTCAACCAAACAGTTGAATTTTTAAACAAATCGTTTAAGGTTCTATAATATTGCCGAATATTTAAGCCCAATAGACAAATTTACATAAATAAATATATTTTTGAATCAAATCGTTGATTTTGGAACCAAAGGTTGCATTTTTAACCAAATAAACAAATTTTTCAATAAAACCGTTGAATTTTCAACATACAAAGATGAATTCTCAAACAAAAAGACCAAATTTCAAAGAAAATAATGAATCTGCAAATAAAATTAATGTTTAACAAAACAGTATAACTTTCAAACAAAAAAGAAGAATTTTCAACAAAATATACGAATTTATAAAAAAATGGTTAAATTTTCAAATGAAATCACTGATTTCTAACCAAACATGGAGGTTACATTTTCAGTTTAAACAAATTATTTTAAATAAAAGAAAAGAATTTTTAACAAAACTGTATAATTTTCAAACACGGACATAAACCTTCAACCAAAAAATAATTCTTTGTCATAGTGGTTTAAATTTCACCCAAGCGCAGGTAAGTAAAATAATGAAAATTAGTAAATTATTGAGGAATTTAATATTCAGTTGAAAAAGTTAACTTTCTACAAACAATTTTTTTTTAACAATAGTCAGAATATCAATCAAAGAAATGAATTGTTAACTAAAATGATAAATCTTCAATCCAAAATTAAATTTTTAAAAAACTAGTTCTTTCAATTTTAGGAAAAAAGACCAATTTTTAATTAAATATATAAATTTTCAACTAAAAGTGTGAATATGTAACTAAAAAAATTAAATTTTAAATAAATAGTTCAAATTTTTACTAAAAAAAAGTTGTTAATCAATAAGACGAATTTTCTACATTACAGTTCAATTTTGAACACACAAATATTAACTTTCTACCAAAAAATCGAGTTTTTAGAAAAATTATTTTAATTTTGTACTAAATTGATGAATTTTTAACTAAAACGATTAATATTTCGGAACAGTATGATATTGTAATAAAATTGTTCAAAATTCAACCGAAGAGTTTAATTTTTAAAAAAAGGTGACTTTTTACAAAGAAGGATAATTTTAAATAAAAATACGTAAATTATCAATTATAAATGAATTTTTAACCAAAAATTTGAACTTTAAACTGCAAGAAATGAGTTTTGAACAAGATATTTTTAGAGTAAAAAATATAAATTTTCAGATGAAAAAAATAATTAATAATAAAAAATGAAACGAATTTCCAATCAGAAATTTAAATTTGAAGCAGTTAAACTGTCGACCAACGGCATGAATTTTTTTTAAAAAAGAGTCAAATTATCAATCAAAGAGATGAATTTTCAACTGAAGTGTTGAATCTGAAACCAAAAAATCAAATTTTAACAAAATAGTATAATTAGTATAATATTTAAATTTTTTCATTAAAAATATTAATTTTAATACAAAAATTTAATTTAAATGAAATAGTTAACAGTATGACCTAAAAGGCCGAATTAAAAATAAAACACTTTAATTTTTGACATAAACGGATGACTTTTTAACCAAATAGTTGATTTTTTATCAAAAAACTTTTAATTTAAACATACAAAGATGAACTCACAAAAAATGAAGTATTTTTAAACCAAAAATATTAACTTTCTGCAGAAGAGACAATTTTTCAGCAAAATACATTAATCATATCCATTTTTAATTGGAACAGATAAATTTTAAATTTAAAATCGATGTTAAATTTTCATAAAACAAATTAATTTAAAAAACGATATTTTAAAAAAACAATCCAATTTTCAACCAATGAGATAAATTGTTAACTAGAAAGATGAATCTGCAACCAGCAACAAATTAATTTTTAACAAATTAGTTTAACTTTTAACCAAAAAATACCAATTTTTAACGAAAAATGCGAATTTAATTATAAAATTAACTTTCAGAAAAACAAAAAGAAAACTTTTTATAACAAAATATTTAAATAATTATTAATTAAAGGGAATAATTTTTAACTAAAATGATTATTCAGGCAAAAAAATGAGATTCAAATTGTTAATATTACAAACCAAAAGACAAATATTCTGCAAAACAGTTGTATTTTTAACAACAAAGTTAATTTTTAACTAAACAGTGGCATTTTTAACCAATTTTTACATTTGCATGTAACAAATTTATTTTTCAACCACAAAAAAATGATATTTTTAACAAAATAGTTATATTTTGAACTGAAGATATGAACTTTTAACCAAAAAAATAATTTTTTATCAAAATTATTCAAGTTTTACCCTGGTAGTTTAATTTTTAATTCGCAACAAAAATTTTATCTAAGATTGGAATTTTTCAGTAAGAATAGATTTATTTTTAACAAGCGAAAAAAATCATTTTTTAAGAAAGAAGTTAAGGCAAAAAATTAAAAAGAAGCATTTCGAACAACAAAATATAATTTTTAAACAAGAAAGATGAATTTTCATCAGAATAATTAAATTTTTAACTAAAAAAGGTTAATTTTCAACAAGAAATGGATTCTTTAAATTTTTAGTTTAAAGGAAAAAAATAGAATTTAGTTTGAAATAAAAAAAAAACAGTTGAATTCAACCAAAAGAGACGAATTTTCAACCAAACAGTTGAATCCTTAACCAAATCAGACGATTTTTTAACGAAGCAGTTAAATTTTAATCAAGAAGGATCAATTTTAAACCATGAAAAACGGAATAGTTATCTTTTCAGTGAAAGAAATTATTTCTCAACAACAACAACATCTAAAAAAGAGAAAAATAATCAACGAAGTACATGAATTTTCAACAAATTACTTGAATTTTCATTTCACAAAAATTAATTATCAACCAAAAATTAAACGAATTTTCAGCAAAATAGTAAAAATATAGGAATTTATGTTATTTATTTTTAGTTTTAAAATAGTTAGATTTGCAACAAGAGAGATAAATCATTAACAACATTAAAATTTTAACTAAATAAAATTTTGAACCAAAAGTGATGGATTTAATTAAAAGTATTCTCATACTAGTTTTAGGCAGTTTTAACTCATTATTCTCATTTAGCTCATTATTATTTCCGCTGGACCGGGAAACCGGGAAATTACGGGAATTTAATGAAACCGGAAAAAACAGGGAAGTGACAGTGAATTTATATTTTAAACAGGAATTTAAAAATTGTTTAGAAAAAAACTGTCCAAGTTATATTTAAACCTTTTTTTAAATAATTAGTAGAATTTTTATCTGTTTTAATTTAAAATTTTAAAAAATTAGCAGAATTTGAAATCGACAATTTTGGATGAAAAAATGTTTGTCCAATCAAAAGAGAATATAAATTATAATTTTTTTTACAATTGAACTGTACATTAAGGATCCACAAGTAAATAATAATAAAATTCATTTCACAAGACGATTCGGAATCAGTTAAAAATTTCCAGATTTTAACGATATAAGTTAAACCGTTTTAATTGGAAAGTCTTAGTACTTAAACAAATGTAAACGCCCGATTGAAAATTTATAAACTATTTTTAATTTTAAATAACTTTTAAATAGTATTTTCCAACTTATTATTTATTAAATATTAATTCATTAATTCTTATTCATTCATTTATTTATTATTATTGATTAATTATTATATTCAAATGTATCTCATTTTAATTAATGTTTCAATCCAAAATTTTAATATTTAAAAACTTTTTATTAAGAAAAAGATCGATTGCTTAATATTTACAAATACTTGACTGTTTATTTAAAATCAGTAGTTAGAAAGCATATATTTAAAACTAAAAAAAATAAAATAAACACTTTGGATAATACATTATTATTTGTTTTATTATTAAACTTTTTATTTGTCATTAAAATTGTTGAGTTTTGATGTATAAATAAATAATGACCACCTATTATTCCTAGAAAAAATTCCAGTAGATTAAAGAGATATTTAGATGTACTGAAAAATAATTGGAAATTATTTTAAATAATTCAAACAAAGTATCTACGTGCTCTTACCAAATCCGACTATTTATACCCGAATTTCGGTACAAACATCCCAGGAAGGCCTAATTTAAAAAAACATAGTTTTTTTAGATTTCGAACAAAAAATTTATGAGCTTTTTAATAATTGTAAAAGGCTTCGAAATAATAAAACACAATTTTTTAAGATTCCTAGGAAAATTGAAAATGAATCTATTTTTAAAAACTAATGTTAAGAGAATTTAAAAAGATTTGACAAGATTTTGAATATTTTCAAAAATTATTCTGGAAGATTTTAAGTGAATATCTTTATTTTTGCAGGATTAAAAAAAAATGTTTACGAAGATTTTAGAATAAAAGAAAAAAATATAAAAAAGTGTATAGAAGTTTTGAAAAAAATCAAAAATAATTTAAAACTTCAAAAAATATTTAAAAATCTGTAGATTTTTAAACATTTTTAAATAAAATTTTGAAGTATTTCAAAAATTTTTAATCTATTTGAAATAAAAATGATTTAACTTTTAATTTAAGAATTTTTCATCTTATATAAAAAAATTTTATTGCTCCATTTTTTATGTTTCTTGCTTAAAATTGCTCAAAAAGATTTGCAGCTCAGTGGGATTTTTTTTAAGGTGGCTACCGGACCAGTAAATCGGAAAAACCTTGAAAAGACCGGGAATTTTATGAGACCGGGAAAAATCGAAAATGACAGTAAATTTATTTTTTGGTTTGATTATAGCAGTTTTTAAACAAAAATTAGTTGAATTATTATATTTTTTAATTATGATATGATTCAGTTCAAAATCCGTAATTCCAAAATTTTTCAGTAAAGAAATGCCGTTTTAAAGATTAAAAAAAAAAAATTATAAGCGTTTAAAATCGACAATTTTCGATTTAAAACATTTTTGGTTGATCAACTGTGAATATAAATTATAATGATTTTTAAAATTGAACTGTACATTAAGGATTAACAAGTGAATCATAATAAAATTGATTTTACAAGACGATTCAGAATCAAATTAAAATAAACACCTGATTGAAACATTATAAAATAATTTTAATTTGTAAATAATTTCAATATAACATATTCATAATAATTATTTATTTATTTGTTTTCATTCATTTTATTGTTAATCAGTAAATGCATTATTAATTATTTATTATATTCTAATTTATTGAATTTCAGACATTGCTTTAATCTCAAATTTGAAAATAAACAAAAATTTTAATTAAGAAAAAGATTAATTGCACAATACTTAGAAACATTTGACTGTTCATTTCAAATCATTAATTAGAAAAAAATATATAACACTAAACAAATAAACTTTTAACATTACAATTTTTATTGTTCGATTTAAACAATTTAATATTTTAAGTAAATTTTTTGAATTTTGATGTATAAATAAATATTGAACATCTATTCTTTATAGATAAAATTCGAATAAGTTGAAAAGATATTTAAATGTTCTGAAAAATTAGTCTAATTTAATACAAAATTTGAAAACTTTTTAAGAAATGTGAAAAACTTTAAAAGAATTAAATACATTTTCTTAAGATTCCTAGGAAAACTGACGATTTTTTTCGTTTGAAAAATTAATTTTAAAAGAATATCTGGAATGATTTAAAAAGAATTCCCAAATTGTCAAGAATAAAATTGGATGATTTTATGTAAATATTTTTAATTTTGTATGATTTAAAAAAAAGGTAAGAAAGATTTTAGGAAAAATCCAAATGTTTTCTAAACGATTTTAGAAGTTACGAAAAAATTAAAAGGGTAATTTAAAATTTGAAAAAATTTTCGAATATCTCAATTTCGTTAATTAATTGTTCAGTATTTAAAACCATTTGTTAGTTTAATTCAAATCAGTGATTAAAAAACAAATATATAACACTAAACAAAAAAACTTTTAACGCTACAATTTTTATTGTTCGATTTAAACATTTTTAATTTGTAAGTAAATTAGTGGAATTTTTATGTATAAATAAATATTGAACATCTATTCTTCATAGAAAAAATTCGAATAAGTTGAAAAGACATTTAGATTTTCTGAAAAATTAGCCTAATTTAATACAAAATTTTAAAACTTTTTAAGAATTGTGAAAAACTTCAAAAGAATTAAAAACATTTTCTTAAGATTTCTAGGAAAACTGACAATTATTTTTTTCCTTTGAAAAATTAATGTAAAAAGAATATTTGAAATGATTTAAAAAGAATTCCAAAACTGTCAAGAACGAATCTGGAAGATTTTATCTAAATATTTTTAATTTTGTACGATGTAAAAAAAAATTAAGAAATATTTTAGGAAAAATTCAAATAATTTCTAAAATTTTTTAGAAGTTATGAAAAAATTAAAAAAGTATTTTAAAATTGGAAAAAAATTTCGAATATCCTAATTTCATTGACCGTGAAAAATATTCGAGGATCGGGGGAAAAATGGGAAATGACCGCTAATTTTTTCTTTGAATAAAACGACCACCCTCTTTTTTCTTGAATGAAAACAGCCACCCTAAAAATGTATCTCTTTGGTGGAAAATTTTAATTTTTTCTTAAATTTTTTTTTTTAAACTTCTAATTATGAAGGTAATTACAAATAACAATGCGTGTAATAATTATTATAAGAGCGAAGTGCGATTGAGATTTGAAAATGATAAGAGCGGGTGTGTCGAAACAATGCCAGTGTGATGGTGTCGAGAGGATATTGTAAAACGCATCTCGTTGAGGCGATCGATAGTCACTCGGAATTTTCATTTCGTAAGAAAGCTAGCCTTGGAATTGCAATTTAAAGCTTTGGGAAAGTAGAAGTGAATTGGGTCAATCCTCATTTGATTATTGCGAATAAATTAATTGGAGATGAGTTTAATCAGAAATTGGATAGTGGTCCAATTCTGAGGACTCCTCTATTATTGATTAGAGTGGATGGCACAGTTTGAAGTTTCAAGATACAGTTCGAATTTTTTTTTCTGTTTTTAACAATTTTCATAAACAAACTCAGAAACTAAAAATCTTGAACCAAACAAAAAAAATGTTTCTTGAATGAGCATGAAAATTTGGTTCTACTAAACGAACTTTGGTTGATTCAACAAAATATTTAATTGAACCAATCAAATGTTTTTTTTTCAATTAACCAAATACGCCATCTAACAAAAGATTTAGTTTTTAAAAATACAAAATTAAGTTGACCCAAAAAAAATATTTTGCTGAGTTTACAGGAAAATTTGATTCAACTAAACAAACTTTGGTTGATTCAACAAAATATTTTATTGAACCAACAAAATGTTTTTTTTTCAATCAACCAAGTACGCCATTGAATAAAAAATTTAGTTTAAAAAAAAAATTAAGTTGACCCAAACCAAATATTTTTCTGAGTTTACATGAAAATGTGATTCTACTAAACAAAGTTTGGTTGATTTAACAAAATATGTGGTTGAACCAACCAAATGTGTTTTTTTAATTAGCCAAATTCGCCATGTAAAAAAGATTTAGTTATGAAAAATGAAACAATTAGTTGGGCCAAACAAATATTTCGTTGGCCTGTAAGTTTTTTCTTTAAGTTTTATAATATCATACGTTATTTTTACAGACAATATTTTTTTCTTTAATCTATTTAGGGGTCTTCAAAAAAAATCGTAAGATAATTTCTAATCTAAAAAAAAAACTAAATTTTAAACAGATGTTTGGTAAAATCTTAATAATTTTTATGAATTCAGAATCTAGGTCAACTAACTAACAAACATTTTATAGTTGGTATTCGAGCTAAAACAAGATTTTTCTTTTAATTCAAACAAAGGTGAAGTTTTAAAAAACGACGGATTTTCAACATAATAGTTGAATCTTCAATCCAAACACATTAATTTTCAACTAAGACGTTGCATTTTTACGCTAAGAGTATACACAGCCAAAAATCTAAATTAAGAATAATTCTAAACCAATTAAATTAAAACCAAAAAATGTACCTACTGCGCGAGCACATTCTCATTCTGCACTGCGCGCGCGCCTCGCTTCGCTCGCAAACTTCAGCGCGTCTATGGCGCGCAACTGTTGGTTCTCGCACTAAAAATTTAATATAGTGATTGTGAATTCTCTTTAGTTAAAGCTCCTTGGGCTTTAACGAACACATTTTTATCATGTATCTCGTCCTTCGCACTCGATCTCGTCGAAAATGCGAACTTTTCTAGATTATGTTGAACTCTATTAGTATATGTTCAACTATATCAGTACAAACCTCCTTTTCAAAGGTTAATTTAATATTTGTTTCTCATTTTGCTTTTAATTTTCTTCTTACCCACCATCAAAAATGTATATCATTTCAATAAACTTATATTATTACTATTCCTGATATACATTAGTATTGCAACAAAAGTACATTTACTGTCTTGTTTTTATAATTAAAAAAATGGACATTCAATTAAAATAAAAATGGTTATTAAGCATTTTACTGCAACTTGTGTCGTTGTAAATAAATACATAAATCTAATTGTTTTAGATTTAATGCAAATGTAATTTAGGGGAAAAGTATTGGTAAATAAAATGTTATTGTCGTTTATAACAAACATTTAGAAATTTTTCGGTCAAACAACTTTAGTCTTTTAATTTCGTTCGTATCTTGTATCGTTTTTCAACAAAGTCATTAAAAAATTTTTAAGCCTATTTTTTAATTTAATTATTTTTTAATCTTTTTTTTTTAATTTATAGATCCTTTTGGGGTGGACAACTTTACTCTGTTAATTTTGATTCGTACCTTGTCTCGTTTTCCAAAAAATTTAATTTTTCAATTTAAAAAAAATTTTAATCTTATTTTTTTAATTTTAATTTTTTAGTCTTTTTTATAAAAAATTTAAATATATTTTTAGGGTGGACAACTTTAGTCTATTAATTTTACTTCGTACTTAGGATCGTTTTTCGAAAAATTAAATTTTTTAATTTCCATGTAGTTTTTCACGACTGAAAACAAAAACTATGCATCCTATCGAAAATTTATTAGAACAAATTTGAAAATCTTTTCTGGGCGCGAAATTTTAGTCAGTTTAGTTTTTTCGTATCTTGCATAGATAGTTATATGTGTATGGCAAAAATTTTATTTTTCAATTTTTCGAACAAATTCAAAAATGTGTCACAGTAATCTTGTCGAAATTAAAAAAATGAACGTTTTATTTATTTTGACTTTTTTCATATCAAGCGTTGTTTGGCTTAAAATTTTCAATTTGGTTTATTTTTTTGGATATTCAAAATGCCATAACTCTGGTAATTTTTATTTTATCGAAAAAAGTCATTAAAGTAAATTGTTAGAGTTCCCTAGTACTATAAATAGCCGTACATAGAATTTTTAAATATTGAAAAAAATAGTCTTAAATATTTTGAAAATGTGCTCATTTTTTGAATTTTTATCCAAAATAGCTGGTTAACAAACTTGTTCTTTGTTTTCAGGCCCTAAAAAAGTGTGCCAAAGCAGAATTCAATCTGACCAATCTTTCGAAAGTTATCGTGCCTACAGTACAGACTACGGACAGAGAGACAGACAGACACCTTTGTAAAAATAATTTTTTCTGACCCAGGAGGTCTCAAAACGTGGAGATTTGATGAAAACCGAAAAAGTGAAATTTTTAACAAAATAGTTGAAACCTGAATTAAATAGATGAATTTTCAGCCAACAAGAATAATTTTCTATACAAAATTAAGGATTATCAACCAAATCAAAATTTTAAATAATACATGAATTTTTAAGTAAAAAAGTTAATATTTCGACCAAAAATGGAAGAGTCAAAATTTTTATTTAAAAAAAAAATTGTAACCAAGTAAAGACGATTTATCAACAAAAAAGTTACATTTTCAACTATAAAAAAGGATTTTTAAAGAAAATGATGAATCTTTAACTAATTAAAAAAGAATCTATGACAAAGGAGTTTAACTTTTGACCAAATATTTCAGTTTTTACCAATGAATTCCAATTTTTAACAAAATACATGGATTTTCAACCAAAAAAAATTTTTTAGTCTAAAATCAAATTGTTAAATTTTCAGTTAAAAAAGTAATTTAAAAGACCAAATAGTTGAAATTTTAATCCAAAGAGACAAATTTTCTACTAAAAATTTAATTTTCAACAGAAGAGTGGTTTTTTAAACAAAGAGGTAAATTTTCAACTAAAATTATGAATCTCTCTAAAAAAAAGAATTTTGAAAAGATTAGTTAATCTTGTAACTAATGATCAACTAATTGGTTGAAAATTGAACTACTTCTTTTCAAATTCTGTGTTCAAAATTTTTAACAAATTACATAAATTTTCAATCAAAAAGTTAAATTTTCAACCAGAGGGAGGAACTTTTACCAAAGAAAATCTTATTTTTAACCAAGTAGATGTGCTTTGAACTTAAATGATATAAATAAATTTTGCAACAACTAAAAGAAATGAATTTTTAATTAGAGTAGTATTTTTATTGGCAGTTTTAACCCAAATATAATACATTTTACAGCAACAAAAAATTTCAAACGAAACAAGTACACAAATCTGAATTCGCAATCAAAAAAGATTTTTTATTTTCTCGAGAAAATTCAAGAAGATTATTCAAGATCTTAGATATGCCGAACAAGCATCTAGAAAATTTCTAAGAAATTTTTTTTTTTACAGAATTTTACAAAAGTTCTTTTTCCCAGAAATCAAAATTTCTAAATATACTTTAAATTTGTTAGAATGTTTACATTTATTTAAACATTCTTTAAAGAATAAATTTTGAAAATAAAAAATGGTAAAAAAGTTTTCGAGACATCATAAGAAACTTTTTTTATTCTCTTTTAACCTTTCAATATTCCTAAACAAATTCTTTATTTTTGTTCGGCATCTACCAAAATTTATATTTTGTTTTAAGAAAAATTATTTTTATATTATTTAGAACCCTTTAAACATCTATCAAACTTATTAAAATTTTTTTGTAAAATTTTTTAATTTTGTATAAATTGATAAATTAAAACCAAAAAATATCCACATTCTTTTCCGAATTTTCATGAAACTAATAATAATGTTCTTCAATCTTTTTAAAAATTCTCTTGAAAATAATCTTTAAACAAAAATTAATTAAAATTTTCTTTGAAATTTTAAGAAAAAATTGTACTATCCTAAAAACGTTAAACAAAACCTTTTTAAATAAAAAAAAATAGCAAACAATTTGCAGTTTTAACCAAAATATAATACACTTTACAGCAACAAAAAATTTCAAACGAAACAAGTACACAAACATGCAATCAAACTGTTAATATTTCAAGTAAATAATATGAATTTTTAATAAAACAGTTGAATTTTTAACCAAAAAGGATGACCTTGAGGCCTGTGATAAATAAATAGAAATTTTTATGATAATCCATATACTTAAGGCTTTAGTAAATGATCAAGTTTTAAGTTTTTTAAACAACATTCGCATTGTTATTTACATATTTTATTCTAATTATTAGTAAAAAAATTATTTTTAACAAATAAAAACGACTTTTGAGCTGGAATGTTAAACTTTTAAATCAAATGATTCATTTTGAACTAAAAAAGATCATTGTTTAAGCAAAAATAAAATAGTTAATTTTCAGATGAAAAAAATAATTTTTAAAATAATAGTTACATTTTTTAACACAGTGATGAATTTTTTATTTAAAAAATGAGTTCTCAACAACAAGTCTAATAACTGATATTTTCACCAGAAAATATTTCAATGTTCAAAAAGAAAAACTTGAATTAAACCCAAAAATAAGAATTTTAAACCAAGTACTTGAATTCTTATTCAAAAACAGATTTTTTTTGTAAAATAGTTAAGTTTATGACACAAAAATATGCATTTTCTATTAAAATAATTGAACTTTCAACTGAAGAGAATTGTCAACTAAAAAAAATATCAATTTTATAACAGAAATGAAATAGCTCTATTTTCAGTCAAAAAAATTAATTAAATAAAAATGTAGTTTTAAAAAATCATTCAACTTTGAAACAAAGAAATTAATTTTTGTCTGAAATAATAAATATTCAACCATAAAATGAACTTTCACACCGAAAGATCAATTTTCTAACCAAAAAAAAAATAATTTTTACTCTAAATAGAGTAATTTTCAATAAAAAATGAAATGATTAAATTTTCCACTACAAATAATAAATATCTATAAAAGAAGATTCAGTTTTGACTAAAAATAAAAAAGTTAAAATTAAAGTTAAAAAATAATGTTCCATAAAAAAAAATAATTTTCAATCAAACAGATGAATTTTCAACCAAAAATATTAATTTTCTACTAAGAAAGATCAATTTGAACAAAAGACATGAATTTACAACCAAATTTAGAATTTTTTAAGGAATTTTAAACAAAGTTTAAACAAAATACAGCAATTTTAACCAAATACTGAATTTTCAAGTAAAAAATATAAATGTTAAACGAAAAATGGAATCGTTAAATTTTCAATTAAAAAAATAATCATTTTCAAAAGAAAAAAATTTGAAAAACACAGTTAAATTTTTGAGAAAAAGAATTAATTCTGAACTAAAATACTGAATCATCAAACAACACAAATAACGAATTTTTAATCTAATAGTTAAATTTTTTACCAAAATATTTCAGTTTTTGACGAAACAGGTGATATTTCCAACCAAAAATACTACATTTTTGTTAAAAAAGATACATTTTCAACCGAAAATGGAATAGTTAAATCTTCAGTTTAAAAAAATTTATTTTCGAGAAAAAAACTAATTTTTAATCCAAGAGTTGAATTTTCATTACATCCATGCGTGCACTTTATTACATGCATGTGTTCTTTGAAACGAAATTTGTCAAGTGCTAATAATATTTCACATGTTGTTAATTGGAGATTAAAAATAATGCACGTTTATCTGCGATGCAGTCGAGATTTAATTTTAGATTTAATCGACAAAGTGATAAGGAGATTATTATACGTTTTAAAATATTGCAAATCTTAATCTTTTAGACAAAACATAAAAAAATGTAGTAAATGTTTCTGTAAATGTAATGTTAAAATAATAATATCTATAGATCTACATGTATGCTAATTAAAATAAAATAATTTGTTCATCTGAAAAAAAATATAAGAAAAGAAGAAGCTACCTTTTTATAAAAAAACTGTGGAAAATTATTTTTTGTTTATTATAATTTTTTTCTCACAAAAAATAGAACTCCTGTAGAATCTTTTTCACAAAAAAGTATCTGACAGCTTTTGTTCAATTTCGTTTAAAAATAAAAATAAAATAATAATCATAAAAATCATAAAAGTTAGAAAAATCCTGTAAAAATAGGTCTAAGGTTCAATAAAAAATTTTATTTAAAGAAAGGCAAATTTTAAAAAAAGTAGTTGAATCTTAAACTAAAAAAGAGAAATTTTTAACCGGTTGTGTATTCAACCAAAAGACATCTAATATTTTCCAAACTAGACGAATTTTCTGCAAAACCGTTAATTTTTCATCGCAAAATATGGATTTTCCATAAAAAAGTTAATTTTTAACTAAACGTTTAAACTTTTAACAAAATTTGTTTATTTCAAACCAAATGTATTAACTTTTTAATAAATTAGTTTAACTTTTACCCAAGTAGTGGTATTTTCAACAAAAAGGATGAATTCTTAACCAGAAAAGATTTTTTATTTTCTCGAGAAAATTCAAAAAGATTTTTGCAGATCTTAGATATGTCAAACAAGTATCTAGAAGATTTCTAAGAATTTTTTTTTTATTTTACAGAATTTCACAAAAGTTCTTTTTCCCAGGAATCTTAGAAACAATTGTTGATTAGCATGAAATCTTTCATAATCTTTACAATATTGTCTACTTTCCCAAAAAATTCTCAATTTTTGTTCGGCATCTACCAAAATCTATATATTTTTTTAATGAAAATTATTTTTCTGTCCTTTCAAACCCTTTAAACATCTATTAAACTCATAAAAAAAAATTTCTAAAATTTTGTAATTTTTTATAAATTGAAAAATTTTTCTTTAAAATTTTCTATATTCTTTTCCGTAATTTTAAGAAAGTAATTAATATGTTCTTAAATCTTTTTTGATATTTTCTTTAAAATAATTTGCAAACAAATTTAATTAAAATTTTCTTTGGAACCTTAAGAAAAAATGTTACTATCCTAAAACTTCTTTAAATATCTTTAAAATTTTATTTTAAAATTTTCAGAAACCTACATTTTTTCAAATTTTTCTCTGCTATTAATTTTTTGTTTCATTTTTATCAATAATGTTTGGGAATAATTTTTAGAATTAAAATTCCTCATACGGAAATGGTGATTTATAAAATTAAGAAAAACTCAGAAAAAGAAACAGAAAATAGCTACTTGAAGCAATTTTCACACAGTATGCAACCAATAAGTAATCAACAACAATGAGTGTGTGACTTTCTAAAAATTTTTTCCACCTATTTCTTTAAACTTCAATATTTCTTGAAAAGAACGACATCGATTTTTAACAGATGTAAATATTTTGTGTGTACTAATATGCAATACATTTTATAGATTAGGCCTATGAAAAAGTTAGCAAAATATTAATTGACATAAAGAACCCAGCGCTTTCTTAAAAGAAACGAGATATTCATTTAAGGAACAAAGCAATTTATAGAAAGCATGGCTTAAGATCTTAAAATTAAACAAAATTTCAATTATCTTACAAAAATACCACCATATTTCAAGAAATTTAAATATTTTAAGTGCAAAAAATTAAATGTAGCATTTCTTTAAAAATAATATGTAATATGAGTCATATAGTTCAATAAGGTTGTAAGCCACAATAAGTAAGCCACAAGGACAATCATGTTACGGTAGACACCAAAAACTTATGTTACGATTTTATTTTTTTAGGTTTCCTCTTCGACAAAAATAGTAGGTTACTTACAAGTGAAAATTAACAACAACAAAAATTTATAATAAGTCATAAACATTGTACAATAACAAAAAATTCATGTCAGAAAGATGGATCATCATCATCATCATATCTTTTTATTATACACTATTATAAATTTCTGTAGGAATTTTAACAGACGCGTCACTAAAATTTTATGCAGAAACCGTTTCTAAATTTTCCTAAACTGTAATCGAAATTTCAGCAACGGTGAGTGCATACAACTCCAGTCAGATATTTTAGAAAATTCTGTTACAGTTTAGGAATTTTCAGTTACTGTAACAGAAAATTACAAAAAGTTATAAAAATTTTTTCGGTTTATTAATTTTAATATAAAACATGTAATCTATATTTGTCCTGATAATATAAATAGCAAGAAAATATGGGTGCAGTTAATACAAACCACTCTTTATGTATCTACGTTATACGTACACTCATTGTATCAAATATATAATCAAAGCCTATCTTTTATGATAATATTTTTTCACATTTGATTAATTGAGTATATTATAAAACATAGTTAATTGCATATAAACTTCGCTCGTATATAGTCTTACTATAATTTTTGTTTTTTAGCACAAATGTATACTTAAAACTTATATTAAAATTAATTAGCCAAACATTAATTTCTCTATACATTAAATGCTTATAGAAATTTTCTCACGAAATTTATACTCGTATATAATTTTTTCGTAAAAAATTGAATTTGCAGCAAAAAAATCATTTGTATCAAAATAGTTAAACCTTGAACCAAAGGAATTAATTTTCAACTAAAATATAAATTTTGCACAAAAATATTATTTCTTAACAAAGTGGTTTAGGAAAAATTTTCAAAATAAAAGTTGAATTCTCAAACAGAGAGAAGATTAACTTTCAAGCAAACAGTAGCATTTGTTTTTAAGAAAGATGAAATCTCTACGAAAAGAGGTTAATTTTTAAATAAAAATTAAAATTTAAAAAAAAATTAATTCTTATCTGAAAAGTACTTTATTTTGACATTTTAACATGGAAATATAACTTTTCAAAAAGAAGAAGTAAATATTCTGCGAAAATTATAATTTAATTTTTAACCCAAACGTGTGATGTTTTAACCAAGCAGTGCAAGTTTTAATAAAAAAGGACAATTTTGGCAGAAATTATTGCATTTTTTTACAAACAGTTGCATTTTTATCCAAGAAAGGTATCATTTTTTATAAAATAGATGAATTTTTCGATCAGAAAGACAAATCGAAAAAATAGTTGAATTTTTATCCAAAAAAGATTTTAGTTTGACTTTTCGGTATTAAAATATGAGTTTTAAATGTCGAGAAAAAAATTCCATCGGAGAATAGTTGCGTTTTCTACCCAAAAATATGAATTTTCAACAAAATAGTACAAAAAAAAAAAATAGTAAAAATAGTAAAATAGATGGATTTTTAAAATAAAAATAAAAATTTTCAAACAATAGCTGAATTTTTAACCAAAAAGACTTTAGATTAACCTTTTAGCATAAAAATATAAGATTTAGAAAAAAGTGTACTTTCTATGAAATTATTTACCTTTTTAATCTAAAAGTACGAATTATCAACACAAAAATTAAATTTTCAACTAAAAAGAATGTATTTCCAACAAAATTGATGAATTTTCAAGCAAATAATAAAATTTATAACGAATAAGGTAAGATTTTGAAGGAAGCTACTGCAAAAAAAATACAAGCTAAACAAATCAGTAACAAAAATATTATGCCAGGTTTACCGCAAAACTTTATTTTTAATACTACCTAATTGTCCACTAACCAATTTTTCATTTTCCCTGACCATATCAATATTCAAATAGGAAAATCTTAAGCTTGTAACATTTTTAATCCACAATCTTATACAAACGAAATAAAATAATTTCAAAATAAAATTTAAAAAATTTCAAATTTATTCTACTGGCCAGTTTGGAGTTACACGAATTCTCTGAATTTTACAAGATTTTTGTTGTTTAAATCCCTAACTTTTCCCTAACCAATAAAATATCCTGACTTTAAAAAAATCGTTGTTTAACTAGGTTCATTTTTTACTCACCAGGTTTATTTGGCGTCTGACGTTCAAAAAATTATGCAGATAAATAAAAGGGCCCCTTTACGTAACAAATCCTGACAAAATCCTTTTTATTAAAGTATCCTCGCCTCAGAACAGTGTGTTAGTTGGTGTCATTTACAAACCTTCTAATGCCTCCTACGACAGCAATTTGAGGATGACATTTTTTGTCTTATACCTAATTATAATAACATTGTAGTCACCGGTGACCTAAACACAATTCGTAATGCTACAAAAAATTTAACTCACTATTTAAAATCAGTAGTTTTCTCCGCTGGATTATCTATAGTTCTTCATGATACCACGCACCATACTGAACATTCTAGTACATGGACTGACATGATGATTGTGGATGATTTAGACAATGTGATTTCTTCTACTCAACACTCAATCTAATTACTCTCAAACTATGATCTTATCAGCATCCTATATTAGTTCACCGTTAGTCCATCCGTTAGCACCTCTCTACTTATGATTGGAATAGCATTTTTATTGAAAAGGTTATACAAAGAAAGGTGACTTGTCTGACTACATTTTTCTCTTTAGCCTATGACTAATTTGAGCCTCTTCATACCCCAAAAGCAAATAAGAAGTCTACTCCTTGGATCAGTTCTTCTATCAAAGATTTAATAAAAGAAAGAGATAGAAAACTTAGATTGGCTAAATGAAAAAATAATAGTATTATTCAAGCCGAATTTCGTAAGTTGAGAAATTTAGTGAAAACCAACATCCGGGATTCGTACAATCAATAGAACTACAATTCTATCAAAAACAAGAATAAAAATGAAAACGTCTGGCTTCCCTTAAGATGGCTTGGACTTATTCCTTCTAAAGACTTGGCTCCTGATAACAATTTCTCCCCCGCAGAACTTTTGACAGCGTTTACCACAAAGTCCATACTCCTTGAAAATAGCACTCCTTCCCCGTCTTCAGTTTTCTCTATTTTTGACGATACTAAATTATTTTTTCTGATATATATCAAGAAACCTTAATTACAAAACTTTTCGAGGTAAAGCCAAATGCTCAAGGTTCTGATGGTATTTCAATTAAAATGATTCACCTTCTTCCACTTATCTACAATGCATCTCTGCACGTGGGAATATTTCCTGATGCCTGTAAAGAGGCAATTATTCGCCCTGTTCCTAAAATAGTTAACCCTACCTCTCCCAGAGACTTGTGTCCTATATTCATCCTATGTTCCTTGTACGCATTGTTCATCAGCAACCAACTTCACACATTGAAACAAATAATTTCATGGACCTAATGCAATCTGTGTTCCGCGCCAGGCATAGTACACTTACTGCTTCACTTAAAGTAACTTCTGATCTTAAACTTGCAATTGACAGAAGGGAAATAACAGTTTTTGTCCTTTTTGATTTTTCTAAACCGTTTGATACAGTTAACCATAATCTACTATTGGCTAGACTCAAATCACTCCACCCCTCAAACATGGTTATGAAATGGTTTGAATCGTACTTTAGTAATCGATCTAAAAGAGTAAAAATTAGCAATAGTGAACGGTCACTTTGTCGGGAGGTTAAGAGTGGTTGAGTGGTGTCCATCAATGATCCTCTCTTGCACCCACTTTATTTAATATTTATACCTCTGAACTTAATACCGATCTTCGACATTTCATCTATCCCAAATATGCTGACGACTTTAAGCTTTACCTTTTCGGTCCTATTGCTAACCTTGAGAATTTATTTCAAAAGGTACAGGCGGATATTGATCTGGTGGTACAGATAACCTCGACAAGTGGCCTCACTCTTAACCCTGCTAAAACTATGGCTATAATCATAGGACCTTCTTCCTCTCCATCACTTAAAGCAATTGCTACCCTACCTCCTCTCTTGATCGATGGGCGTCTCATCCCCTTTGCATAATCTGTCAAGGATTTCTGATATATTCTTAATCGCTCTCTTACTTGGACTCAACAAGTAGCGAATATTTCGAGGAAAACATTAAGAGTCCTCCAGCAGTTTAACAGGAATAAATAATTACTTCCTACTTCAATGCGTATCCTCCTAGTTAAAAGCCTTATCCTTCCTTTCTTTGACTACGGCTGTGTAGTGTACGAAGATATTAGTGATGAGCTCAATACCAAGCTTGAGCTCATGAGTAATGCTTGCATTCCGTTCATCTATAACATCCCCGAAAGTGAGCATATTACTCAATATAGAGAAAGAGCAGGATTTCTTAACGTCACTAAAAGAAGACAATTCTTTATGGGTAATTTTCTTTATAGCCTACTTAGTAACGCAGCTCCGTACTAGCTTCTTAACCTTTGTCATTTTATTGACAAAGATCAACCGACACATTCCAAACTCCGTGAAAGGAAGGCAGTACTAAAAATTCGGCCACACCGCACGTGAAAATGCAAAGGTCTTTTATTATTCGTGGTGCTCGTCTTTGGTACAAACTACCTATAATAATTAGAAATGCAACCTTCTCAATAATACTTTAGAAAACTACTTTTTGGCTACTTATTCAACACTTAAATCCTTAAAGCAAAAATATATATGAGTGTATGCATGAACGTATTTACTTATAAGTATGTATATTTAATTTTTTTAATAGGCTTCATCTAATTATGTATATTATAGTTCACTTCTTTACTTTTGTTGAATACCTATTTTTTATTTTATATCGTCAAATAGATCGCCGTCATATTTTAACCGTTGTATGTATCGCCTGTTCCTTATAGGGTTATTAAATCCTAGGAACTTTTCATAAATAAATGCAAATACAAATACAAACATTTCTAACAGTGTATGTATGGAGAAATTTGCAGCTAACTTACAGCTTCCAAGAAACTATTTCTGCGACTTAATATTTTCGTCTTCATTGTAAAGAAATTATTTTTTAAGTAAACAAATATTTTTAAAGAAATGGTTTTTTTAATCAAGTCTCTGAACAATATTTATTCAACTAAAGTGAAAAAGTCTTTGGTATAAGGAAATCAAACGAACGAAGCGTATTTACTTTATTCAAATCACAAAAATCATCCCAATGGATATTTATTTTACTCATAGAAACTAAAAACCTGTACATTTGTTTGAGAAATATAACAAAAATTAAATAAAAAATTATATCGGATATTGGTTGTTGCACGTCACTAATGGGCACACAATGGATCATTGGATCATATAAATCTGGTTTTGGATTGCGGGATGTCCTTTACACCATTTATTTGCGGAAAATGTAAATGCCGAGGGAAACACGTTCAACTGCGTTCGATTTACCTTTTATTCAAATATAATCGCAGGATCGTGCGAGTGAGTTAGCGGTGCGTAAACACTAAATACCCGCACTTGAGTATTAACAATGATAATATCGTTTGTGTTTTTGCAATTTTATCCATATACAGAAAAAATATCATTCACCCAAAGAATAGTTTTCTTTCGTTTTTTTTTGTGCCAAGTCATGCCTCTACTCAAAAAATTCTCCGATATTTCTTCATCATAAAAAAGTAGGGAGAAATTTTGTCACATGTAGAATTAGACATTTGTTCATCTTACCTTGATTGTGATTCAAATATCTTTTGGACTTGGGGTACAAATACCCACAGTAGTCAGCACATCGTACCCTACATCACAGCAAAACATTATCTTTATTCGTAGAGATAGTGAAAAAATCCTCATGTTGCAGTGTTGTTGTGGGTACATTGTACCCTGAAATAATTTTGTTTAACTGACAGCTTATTTTTTGAGTTTAAACATGGAGAGAAATTGCAAGAGAATAATTCAGGGAACTGATCCTTGGTCTTACTCTAGGTTGGGTGCAAGAGCTAAGATCTCGGAACCTTTGCTTTTATAGCAACGGCCATTGATCTAAAAGCATTGGTTCCTAGATCTTAGTTCTTGCGCCAAAGTTAGAATAAGATCAAAGAGCAGTTCTGTGAATTAATCTCTTGAAATTTCTCTCCATGAAGGAAAGAAATATATTTATTTGCAATAAATGTGAAAAATGTAAAGTCAAACAAATATTTTTTGGAAGCTCAGATCCTATAGTTTCTTTGAATCTCTTTTTAATACACAAAGAAATATTTTATCATTTCAATTAAAAACGATTTTTTGAAGTGCCAAATACTTATTTCATTTGAGTAAATTTTTCATGCGTAGGTAAAGTAATTTAGTTTCTTTCAGTAAAATAATTTTTTTCAGTCATAAGTTACGCATAGTTTTTTATGTAGTAGAATTGGGGGGAGGGGGTAAACGATTTTTCTATGCTGCCTAATACGAGGAAGAGGACACCTGGTTAAAATCATTTCTTTCGTTTAATATTTTCACGTCTGTGAATCACTAAAAAAGAAAAGAAAACATTTGATGGGAAGTTCAAATGTTTAGTCGAAAGATGAACTATTTTGTTAAAAATTCATTTTCCTATTTGAAGATTCACTATTTTAATGAGAAATTCATTTCTTTGGTCAAAAATTTAATTATTTTGTTAAAAAATGTTTGTTTTAAAAAATGTAACCTCTTGTTTCAAACTTTAATTATCTGGGTAAAAATGTATGTACTTTTATGAACATTCATCTTTTCTTGTAAAAATTTAATCTTCTTATTTAAAAAAGCAATGGTTTGGTAGAACATTAACATTTTTTAGCTGAAGAATAAATTATTTTGTTGAAAATGGGTCTTTTGATTTGGAAATCAACTTTTATAAGCTTAATATTTTAATATTTTTTGTTTGAAATATACCCTATTAAATCTTTTCTTTAAAAATTCATCTTTTTAGTTGAAAAATAACTGTTTCAACTGAAAATTTCACAATCACCTTTTGAGTAGAAAAATTATCTTTTTTATTTTTATTTGACCATTTATGTATTTTGTTAGAAATTATTTTCTTATTGTAGAAAATCAATTTTGTAGATAAAAATGCAAATATTTAGTTGAAAATTAATCTGTTTAAGTTAAGCATTCAAGTTTATGTGTCGAAAATTTGGCTGGGTATCAATACTACACATATCGATACTGCACATTGTGCAACTCTACACATTGCGTGTAGAGTTTAAATGATG